>JBCAUI010542438.1:0-10758 GCA_038406195.1 Haplosyllis anthogorgicola
ATTTTTTTTTAAAATATGTGATTTTTGATTTAAATGAAAATGCCGTTGAGTTTGAGTCTCTATCTCAAGCGGTTCTCGCGTAATTGCCATTTTCCCCCCAGTGATGGGGGCGAGCTGGGGCCTTGATTTCTGATCAACTCGTTATTTCATTGGTCTAATTCCCAAAGCAAAAGCACACTGCAGTCATTAATATTCATGACCACTCAGTCCTGGTGACTGGTAAGATGGCACCTGTCTCTAGTCGTTCTTTTAATGGACAAATGACAGAAAGGATGACGCCACTAGTGCTAAGATTGTGTTGACTGCAGCTGTGCCGCATTATGCAGAAAAAATAGTCTCACATAACGACTTACAGTTGGCAATAACATTGCGACGAGTTGTCTGACAGACCTTTTTCCGCTTCGTATAAAAACGTACAAAAACACACATGAGCTAAAAGCCAACAAGGGCTACGCAACCAATATGAACACATGAAAGGCACATAAATGGTTTCTGACACGCGTGGACTTCTGACATGCGGCCTCAATCCAAGTAACTTCCACCAAAATTACATTTGCTTTTACAAAAGAGCTCACTGATCGATCTGCCGATATGAAGATCAAAATAGGTTCATTCTTCAAATACCGCATTACGGTAAATAGAAGTAGCGAGTGCCAAGACCATTTTCCAAGAGATGGTTCTTACAGAAAAATCAAAACACAATATTAATGCTTTACATGAGTATTTTTAGGATTCCGCTCATCAATAGGGTTTTAGGCATTTTAAGATAGTTGTGTATAATTTGAATGAAAGGCAATCTCCCAAAACGAAATCACATAATAATTTTTACAACCTTACAGCAGCGAATGGATAACCGTATCTTTTAATAACAGTTACCGTATTTACCCGAATTGGGGCACCCTCTCTAATTGAGGCACCCCTCCTTTTTGAGACAAAATTAATCAAGCGATTTCTGGTTTAATGCACATGGTAATTTTATGTTAATATCTTGCAAAGATAAATTTTCACCATTAAATATCATCATTTAAGATGGTCAATCTCTCAATACATATATCAATTTCTGTGTAGATTTTATGTTAATCCACAATTAAATTTAGCCTTTTCAATTTCTTAAAAGAGGCATCCCATCAAAATTTGGTCTTGGCACCGGGTGCCTCAATTCGGGTAAATACGGAATTCTTCGCCAGGCTTGGTGTGCGTATCCCCAAAATGAGCCATCACGTCACGACAACGAGATCGGTGCACTGTATCCTTCCCAGGTCCAGCAGATTATCCTGTACTCTCACAGGACTCTGGTACCAATTTTACATCTTGGTATAGTAGGGCCAGACGTACGGAAAACGAATTCCGGTCCCCTGCACAACACACTAACCACTGCATTACAGAACACGTCGCCTTACCTTTCTGACTTTCCTGAACACAAGTCAACAAAAATATCCTCATTTAATTAACAGGCAGAAGCATCGGAAACTAGTCTTCAATCGTCCATTATTAGCAATGTGGCAATAAGGAAAGAGTGATCATGTAATGGTTATATCACGTTCTAGAGTGTTCTAATGTAAATTAGCACACACAAACGAAGGAGCCTGACTGAGTGAGTGCTGTGCTAATTCTATTAGAACACAATAGAAATGTGATCTAACCGATTTAGACAACAATTACAACTTCGTGTCAGTCATGCAGAACAGTGTTTCTAATGGAAATCAGCACACTCGTAGGAACAAAAGAAAATCCTGCACGAAGTTGTAATCGTTGTCTAAGAACACAATGCTGATGTCCTTATGAGGCGTTAGCTCTGCAGCACAATGGTGATGTTATTACAGTGCAAATAGTTGAGAACTCGCACTTCCTTGCAGAAGGTACAGATGTTCTGCGCAGATATCGTCTTGGGTGTGGGAATCGCTCAAGTGTGAGTGGCAGTGAAACTTTTCTCGGTGTTTCTCTTACAGCACGGATTTGTGGGTTTTCTGCATAAAATATTGGCAATGTTCCCCAGAAATGGAGAAAGGGATCCAAGATGACAAAGTTCTACGTTCAACATAACGTTCGTAGCTTTTGTGAAACTATTGATACTTTAATATTCAATTGTGAGTATATTTATATTCAAACTTTCTATGACATCACCTGTCATTTGTGACTACATATTTCTGTATAAACATCACATTTTCCACTCAAATGAGCATGTATTTCATGGCCACTTGTCGTTTATGGGCATAAATAGTGGTCCCAAAGGGTGGTCGCATGTGACAAGTTTTACAGTACAATACAATAAACGAGAAAGCAACAGCAAAAGAATAAATTCTTCAACAAGATGTCTCATAACTTCAACTGTCAACATTGTGAGCTGTCACATCGAGATGACGAATCAGTGTCGCCTACACAAGGTCAGTACCAAGTACCAATTTTACACTTTGGTATGGTTTGTCATGTACCTGGGATAGCTTGCAACATCTTGGGTCTTGGAATATAAAGCCAAACTCTAAATTGATTCAGCTATTGTGACACATTTTGCCCTCTTTCTCTATCTCACACTCAGTGGAGATTCCTCCTTTCGTTTCAGAAACAGGAACAGTGCGAGGTATCAGTCGTAGACACTTGTTTACCTAAAGAAGGCTGAGGCGTCTATCTAAATGTGGTGTTATTTGCTTCAGTTAATTGTCTCGAAACGTTTCAGAAACAGGTACAGTAAGAGGTATCAGTCGTAGACACTTGTTTACCTAAAGAAGGCTGAGGCGTCTATCTAAATGCGGTGTTATTTGCTTCAGTTAATTGTCTCGAAACGTTTGGATTTTCCCAGGAATCGTCCATTACCGTCACCACACTAAAAGTGAGACATAACCTCCAGTGCAGGCTGGTAAAGGTGTAACTGTTACAAATAAGCTGTCTCTGCTATTTTTCTTTCCTTTCGGTATAAGGAACTGGAATGCTACAATTACATAAATCTCAACGCTTCACAGGAAGTCTAAAATTGTAAATGGAAAGTCCATGAATCATTTACAGGAAGTTTAAGAACCTTAATTGAAAGTTCCAAAATTGCCCATGTGCAGCTCAAAATCCCCCCAGCAAGAAGTTTCAGAGTACCCGAAAGGAAGACCAGGAGTCTTTTACAAAAGGACTCTTCAAAGGAAACCCAGGAATCCTACACAGGAAGTTCAAGAACATTTCACAGGAAGTCCGAACCCATCCATGGAAGCCCTTCACAGAAGTTCCGACATTTCTATGCTGAAACCAGTGAGCAACACTATTCAATGGACAGTGGGGACTTAATACGATACTGAAGCTGACATTTTCGAAACAGAATTGTTGAAACTGAAAGAACCAGCGTATGACAGATCTATCTGACTGACTGAACCAGTTTACGAGAGAAGTGAAACCTAACACGAGCCTTTTATTGTACTTCTGTCACACGTGCAGTATCACAATTAACGCAGTCTGTTTCACTCTGTTCCCTTTGACTAGGCCTTTGTTTAGTTATTTGGATTACATTGCACCGCCAATATATTTTTTAAGTCGGGCGATCGAAATGGAAACGAGATATCCATTATCAGAATGGCGAGTCTACACCATCCCCAATGTTATGACGCTCCCAATGACACAACAATCTTAAAACATCCTGTTTCTCTCTGTTCCTTCCAATTTGTTCGCTTCCTCCTGAGTTCCTCCAATCTCTCTGGCGGAAATCCACTAATTTGAAAACAGAAAAGTTATGAAGTTAAGTGCCTATTATGGATTTTGGAGTTGACATAAAGTTACACAGTATGTACGTGAGATGTGAGGTTAACTTCTCACAGATACCTCCATACCATCCTTGACTTTGAAACACAGTGGCAGAGTATTTCAAGTCCAAAACAGGGGTACCAGCGACTGCATAAAACAATTGTTGCAATCAAAGAACTTCAAAGAAACAGATTTACACCACACCTGCTATTATTTGATTGGATTACATTTCGCGCTAGAGAATTCATAAAATAATAATATGGTAGCTGAAACATGTTTTAGGGTTCAAGTTCAATTTTTATTTAGATTTTTCCGATCGTCTCACTTCAAAAATCCTGCTCTTACAATGTAATCCAAATAAATCCAAATAAATCAGAAAAGGCCTAATGGAACGAGCCAGCAACAGTGGAAATAACGAGGTGTCCTCAAACAGAATCAACCAGATATTTATCTGACCTTCAGAATGGAAATAGAACTAGTTCTAAATAAGCACTTGGATTACAAAACGGACCAAAATGGACATCATTACTATGATTACTACTAGCGATTCTAAAACAGACGTAGTCGTGGTGCGACAGTTGGATCGCGCTCAGTAATCCATTTTGTGCGAGCAATGCTAATTATTAGCCTCGCTCATACTAGTATGAGCGAGGATTCTGCAACGATGTAGATCTAGAATTGAGATTTTATGCCATATTTTTGCCCAGAGGGCGTTGAGTCACCTGTGAGTGTGACATCAGCCAACTTGGTTAGCATGACTGGCTGAGACTTTTTTCACATGCACAGTTAGGAGTCGAACTAGATCTATAATGAGATGTTACAAAATGTCAAAACACTGTAAAATTGTGAAATCACCAGGCATCGCTACGTTTTGGATCTTGGTAGATGAAGTCTCAGTGTTGTTATTGTTGCTAATTTATGAAACTCAGAGTTAATAAAAAGAGTCCAATACCGCAGCATCTGGACTTCTGGACTGCGATAAAACATGTCACTTCCCCCCCTAATTGGGCTTCCTTCCCGGCTGTTCCTGCTGCTCCTTCTGCAGGTAACTTTCTGCAGGTAGTTCCTATCTAATTGGGAGTTTACATTAAGGAGCGATGTTATCAAGACGATATTAATGCACGAATTATCATCTGACTAGTGCGTAATAAAGGATGACATCCACTGTCTTCTAGCGGTTTACGCCTGTGGTACTGACTGCTGTGTTATACGTACAAGCTCAGCGTCGGTGGCGTTGGGGGTGGGTCTACCCTGTAAAATTCCGTATTTAGGTTTCGTAAGGTTAGCGGATTTTTCAACTTTGCAACTTAACATACAGTGTGGTGGGATCCTACAATCCCAATAGCAAATGCTTCCGTTTCTGAACCATTAAGAAAGGGGAAATAAAATCTGACTTGGAGAATCAGATGTGGTGTCGTTTCTAGAAAACGTCAGGCTGCACGACACAAGTTCAGGTTGATCTGACCAGCCTTTCAATTCGATCCATGTTTTGCAATGTAGTGCAATGCCACCCGTAAACTGTTTATGTTTTCCTTTTTAATGTGCAGACAGAGGTACGTAATGTGTGGTAACTTCAGTTTCTGACTTGGGTATTATGATCCCCAGAGTCACTTCTGATTAGCACACGTTTGCTGCTCAATACACATACCCTGTATATGGGTGTAAGCAGGCAGATGGCCACATTTCTCACATACTTTGTCAAACATTGCCAATGTACTGCTTAAGTTCACCTTTGTTTTTCTCGGACTTTGCGCCCGAAAAAAGTCTGTGGGTCCAGACTCTCTGCACCACTCTTCTCTACAAATACAAAGTGACGTAAATTTCCTCGGAGCCTTCCTACTAAATAGCGGTCCGATGGGAGAGTTCGGCCAGAAGGCAGAGGGGGGAGGCCGGGTCCAGCTGGAAGTAAGACCTGATCGATAGGGAGAATTGATCGCGTCAAACCATGCCCGCTGGTCACAGAGAGGTAAAGTAACACCAGAGATATTCTCTCTGGTAACACCATTCTTTGTGTTACGTAAGAAGTTAAACAAATGTTTTATATCATTCATTGACTTTGCAAAAGTTAAAGTGACGTCAACTAAGACATTCACGTTATTCTGCCTCCCGACATAGATTCTGGCTGTTTAATTATTTTATGTTACGTTTTGGGAGTAAGGTGCAACGTAACAAATGCAGTGCTCAACGTCGCTGATTCGTTGTACGGGATCTTCTCAAACTAGTGTCGTGATTATTATATTAGCCGTCTTACAGAAGGTCCAGGCGTAAAGTTCATTGTGTGCGTGTGTTGAGGGTGGGGGCTTGTGTATGTGTGCGTGCGTGCGTGTGTTCGTGCCTGCCTTCTTGCATGCACGTACATGCGCTGAATACTTTACTGTTGGTCCAGATAGAACGTGTACGAGTCCCACTCGGTTTCCTGACACAAAGATTGATGTGTGCGTGTCTGTCTATTTGCTTGTTTGTTTGGGACATGTGTACACATGTTCTGTGTCTGATCTGTTTTATTCCCCACCAGGTTGACAAGCGTACAGATGCATTGCACAATATGATCATTGAAATAATCAGCATATTGCTGTTTATAGTCAATTGGGTGACACCGCTTAAATTTAAAGTTCTTGTACTTTTTGGGCCAGTGCTGATCGTCAAAGGGTTACAGGCTACTACCCTAGCAGAGAACTCACCCAACCTTAAGCTGATTGAAACAGGAACAACGTACATTCGACGCAGAGCCGGTGCACTCATCCTTGTTCCCTCAGTATTTGCCGGTACTTGCTTTACATCTTGAACTACTGTGCTGGCACATGTGCACTAAGAGGTAAGTTGCCCAAGGTGAAGAGCACCCTCTTTACAGTAATAATTGTGTACTCACTACAGTCAGCATATTATACTTGTTCTAACACTTTAATCATGTCTGTGATCCACTCCTTGTGTAAATCTCTTGCTCTTCCGTCTTTATTTCCATTTTCTCTCGACAAGTAATTGGACCCAAGATAAAGGACTGTGACAGATAGACAAGCTCAACCCGAACTATTTTTCTCTCAGGCAAAAAAACCTGATAACTTTCACCTGGTGCTGATTGAACGTAACGAGAAAAGAATCGACAAGACAGACGTGACCAGAAAGAAAGTTTTACGCTTGTCTAGCTGGTCTACAAAAGGTGTCTCGATAGATCCAGGCTTAGTCATCCTAAGTCACCATCCCGGGACCAATGACCGATTACCCAGTTTGTCCCAGTATGAAAACTTCTATGAAAACTTCTAAAATCAAAAACAGAAGTAAGCCCAACCGTCGTGTAGTGAACTGAACGTTCAAGTCATTTGCTAGAAGTAATTTGTCACTATGAAAGACAATGCGGATTGGACACATTTCTAACCTTTACAGTCGTTTAATTATTCGTTAAATGTTGAACCTGATTCCACTAGCGTCATGTTAACGACAAACATCTGTTTTCTTTTTCACTCTTGGAATGTTTATTATACTTTTAAGGGAAGTTTTGTTTTAACTTTGTTCCTTTTGCAACATTGACTTTTTTATTATCCCATCGCGGCACTTGGAAAATCCAGCTAGGGCAATGTAGTGCAAATAATTTTAAAATGTCTTAACAAATTGGGAACGCAAAATACTGTCACCTTACACAAACAAAAATATCAAATACATAAAGATATTCTTTATAACTGATGACAGCAAGACTAAACTTAACTTTGGATTAAGTTAGATTTCCAGAGATATTAATGGAAATCCTATCTCCCCATTTTACAACGTTTGTCAAATGCAATAAACCGAAAGACATCAATGGCCGCTCATCTATCTGTCTGCTTTCCCCCTATTACCGTCTGCCTTTTTCCGTTTTTCTGTTCAATCTATTGTTTTCTCTACTTCGATTACATTGGATGGACACATTGGCACGACTGTATTCAGTCATCAAATCTGCCTTTCAGTTTTGTTTTCCATTACTGCACTTTTTCCACCAATTTTCTCCATAGCTGTTACATTTGCGGACGGCCCATTCCAATTTTCTCAGTGGCAACCTTTCAATAATCCATGTGTAAGACTTGTCAAGAAACCGATTCGTATTTAAAACTAGACTACCGTGTATTTCACCGAAAACATAGATTTTGACATAGACATAGAAAAACAAGACACCTCAAAATGTGTACTGTTTTCGTTTTTTGTAGCAGCTCTTGTTTCATAGGAGAAAATTTCTACGCAATGTATCCTCACGACTTTCAGAGTTGGTAATTACAAAACCATTATAGGAAACTGACGTAAAGATAAATTAGGTTGTTTTTATCCGCTGCGAATTCGCACCAATTCGCATCAAATCCGAGTTACTGGGAGAAACGTTACGCTCTGTGTATAACAAGGTGTTGACTGGATAAGCGTCATCGTATTCACCCTACGCTTTAAACTTGGAACATGAATTTCCAGCACTGTATAGTTTGACACTCTGTTAATTTCGGCGACCACAGCAGTCTTTTCTCAATTTGAAATAATTTGGATTAAATAAAAATGAAAAAGGGAAAAAAGCTAAACTTCCTAAATATCAATAAAACTAGTAGTGCCCGCCACTTCGCTGGCGGTGCCCGTGTGTGCTCTAAAAATGCCCCAGATGATCAGGCCTCATAACGCTCATGGCCAAGTTTAGTAGTAAAGATATACCATTTTCCCAATCGACAATTAGAAGCGCGGCGGGTAATGTAATCGAAACAATTAAACTGAGGTAACCTAAAATGCTCGTCTGTTCTAGAAATTTCGTTAGTAAAAATATCACACTTTGTACAATGCTAATTTTCCTACCTGCTTTGTTGACGTAGTGTTATTCCTTGTAGCGAAACAAGAGACAAACAATGTTTCATTAAGCATCATCTGTTGCACACAGAGTCTTAATTAATCTCTTACTCCGGCACAAGCAGACCCTGGTGAGGCCTTTTTTAATCATGCGGATTACATTCATGACATTCTACAAAGAGGATTTTCATAGGGCGGTGAGACGAAAAGAATAAAAAATTGTACTTGGACTATAAAAAGCCAAACCCTTCACATATATCAATAATTCTTAAGTTTTTCAAATCGACTTGTAAATGAACCGGTCAAATGCTATTAACATGGCAATATTTTGCTATGCGTGACATGTTTCATCTCCTAAAAGATTGTTTTCTCAAATGCTATTTTTAAAGTGTGGTGAGAAATGTAATTTAAAATTAAATAAAAAGGTTAACTACACAGTACTAATGAACATGTCATAAATATCCACGGAGTTCTATCATATTACTACACACTATCACACTTGTCACTGTAACATAAGTTTCTCCTCCCAAATATTTTGGTTTGTGATCCAAAGAAAGAGAAAGCGCCTCTACGACGCTATTGTGATACCCAAGAACTGCTTAAAAGAGAGAAGCTAGCTTTTCTCTATTTTCTCTTCTGTGCTTCTATTAAGCGAAGAAATGCATACGGTAAGCATGTCTTTTGAAGCATAGGTCCTCATGGATCTGAGCCTCGACGTGCCACTTCGTAGAAATTTATTTATTTAGTATGATATTTGATCTTCAAGTTTCATGTCACATTTCTGAGTGGAAAATGCCAAGTTTTGATGAAAATTAGTGAATTTTTTGTTGGCTGGGTTGTATATGGAAAATGTTCAGAATGGCCCAAAACATGCAAATTTGATGTCCGTATTGCATGCTGAATTTTCGGGGGTGGGGGGGAGGGGAGGTCATATCTGCCAGATCCAGAAAATGTTCAGGATGACCTGAAACATGCAGATCTGGTGTCAGTTCCAAAAGTAAAATTTTAAGGGGTGGGTGGGGGAAGGGGGATGGTATCTGCCAGATCACTGAAGGGGTGGTATCCAGAAAATGTTCGGAATGACCTGAAACATGCAAATCTGGTGTCAGAAAATGTCTATCTTTTAGGTGTCTATGAGCAATATTTGACAAGTTATGGCCTTTTAAAAAATGAAATTCCCATACAAGTCAATGGCAAAGTTCAACTTTAATCACTCTTAGCTCAGTGGAAAATGCTCAGTCAAATTTTCAGGGGAGGGGTCATATCCACTGGATCCGGAAAATGTTAAGAATGGCCTGAAACACGCATATCTAGTGTCAGTTCTGTCTAGGTATAGCACCAGCATACACAGTCTTCACCCCCTGCACCCCCTTACCAGCCTAATGGTCAGCCTTCACTTTACCTGCCGCTAAGGCCCAGGCCTATGAATATGCATTATCTAAGGGTCACGTCCTTGACCTAGATTCCATCCAATATATAATAGCCCTCTGCCCGAGTTCAGGCAGTGAACGCTAGACCATTCCCATGCATGTATCATATGTGGTAATAAATGTAGAGTCATCATAACGCCTTGAGTTCTTGTTATATGTCCAACACATAGCATAACCCCACAACATGGTGGCAGCTAAACCAAGTTCCTCCATTTAATTACATTGAAGGAGCGGTGACCACAGTGTGCACTCATCCTATTGGATCCAGTCAAGTCAGTCGAGGATCGCGGTCCACCGTGAACCCTGCTGAGCATCCAACCCTTCCATACGTAAGTATTGTGTCCTACCCCAGAATCAGCTGGAAACAGTGCAAGGATACAGTAGGACGGACCCGGCTGGAAATCCATAGGATCCCTCAGAAACAGTCCAATTCCCCAAAAAAGCAATAATATAGGAATTGTACGTGCTAATCTCAAAGGGACTGGATAAATATGTTTCCAATTGTTTCTGTTGTACTCATCCATAAAACAATAAAATAAATCCACTTTCAAGGTATTTTATATGAAATCCATGAATTATAAAGTAAAAAAATAAACTCTCAAGTTCAAACCCCGAAAGTAGGTCAACTGTTATAGAGAGGTTAAGCTCCATGGACTAGCAAGGTCAAGCCCCATGGACATACACCAACATACAACCACCCAGTAGTGGCACCCCAGGCCCCGACAAATGGTACATTTTGGCCAATGATTCAAAGAATTATAGGAACACTGTAACAAAATTACAGACTGAAGGATCTCATATAGGTCCATCCCCAGTTAGGACC
>JBCAUI010542449.1:0-10757 GCA_038406195.1 Haplosyllis anthogorgicola
TATCTGCCTCAGCTGTTGTTAGAATGTTATTATAACATTGATAGACTGTAAACTGATGTCCAGAGAAGGAATAAAACATTATAGAATGAATCTAAAGCTTTCGCTTACTCTGTGCATTCACTCCGCCTCACAACCGTTTGATGCTAGTCGACACACACAAAACAGGGATGGGAAGGCCTTGCTTGTTGTGAGCCTATTGTTGATGGTATATGGACCTGTCCCCGGATATATCGATATTTTTGGTGCAGAAAAATAGCATCGATATAAGCGGGATATCAATATATTTTAATTTGACTCACTGCAAGAGATTGTATTGATATAAGCAGGATATTGATATAAGTGATATTGATATAACGGGGGAGGAGTGTAACTTGGAAAATGCCTTTCACTAAGCCTTGTATTTTTGTCTGTCCTTTTACTCACCCAGGGGGTGGAGGAGGGTCCAGTTACAATTTTTAATCCCATCCTGTACCAAATCTCTCAATACTTTCCGTGAAACTTTCATTTGTCATCTTCTGTGGAGAATTTTTTTTTGAACAAAATATAAGCATTAAGTAATTGCATATTTATCACGTGTATCAGAAGTTTGCACCACCATTTGAGACTCCTAATGAGGCAATTGTACAACATCATTTGATCCCCAACATCAACCACTCTCATATTTTTTATATATTCTTGAATAGCTTTTGGTTTAAACATCCTTCTATTAGGCTCCCCCCATTTCCTAACCTCTACCATATCCGCCCCATGTATTGTAGAAAGGATGTAAACTGCCCTTTTATGACACCACCTCAAAGCCAAAAGGGGACCATTTCTCCTGAAAATTCCATCCCCTTTTCCCAATTTTGCTTCTGTTACAGCTATCAGCAACCCCTTTCTATTTTTCCTTACAGTACCACAAGCATGTGTTGATTGCATGTACATTTCATGGAATAACTCTGGACTTGTATAGTAGTTATCCATGTACACATTGTAACCTTTATTGACTAAATTACACCTATCCAATAAACCCATAACTACCAAAGTAGTTTTTGTGCAAAGGGGATCAATAACCCAAGCAGATTTTGAGCAATCAAATCTATTGTTTTTCCCACTATAAATGTCGAAAGCGCAGATGTACCCAGAATCTGACTCAGACACATGAAATAATTTTATGTTGAATTTATTTGGTTTGCAGGGATTGTATACTTTGAAGAATAATCTTCCTTTCCAAGGACACCCACCCTCATAAAACACCAAATTCTGTTAAGGCTGATAAATTGTTCTGAATTTCTCTGTACACAAATCTACAAAAGGCCTAAGTTAAAACAAAGGATTGAACCCAGGAGCATCCTTCCTTGGTTCCTGTGAATTGTCATTTGTGTGCAAATTTGCTAATATCAACATAAAGGAATTTTTTGACATATATTTGCCAAAAAACGGGCTTTCACTTATGTTGTTTCTTGTCCAGTACCATGACATGTTTCAAAGAGCATCCTTTCAACAAAATGGTAAGTCTTTATTTCAGTCCCTAATATGATATAATGTCAAACTGTAATTTATAACTGGATCCCAAACATATCGATTGTGTGCCGGAAAAAACTTAAGTTATCATGATCATTTCCATCTTATGGTGGAATATTTGCCATCAAAACAATTCCTTCTTTTATCTTTGATACAGCATTGTTTATCCTCATAAAACAATTTTTTGGCTAATTAAAATAACACAAGGAGCAGGCCCTTATCAAAGGTCGGTCGCAAAATGTATTGCATAAGATCTATTTTCACACGGGAACATAGTTTCTGATGGGGAATTCCAAACACCTGCAGTCCCTCCCTATTGTGATGCGACTTGTAATTGGTCATCTAATCACATGACCAGTAAACTTTGCAAAAGACCCTCAATTGTTTGTACTGAGTTCACAAAATTCACCAAACTGGTGAGAACAGCTTCAGACATTCTTTTGTTGTAAGTTTACAAACTTGTTATCTAACAATTGTCAAACAATTTCGTTATTCTTGGAACTAAACTCTTTTTTTTTTTTTGAGTTAAATGTTTCTAATACTTCGATATTGTCATTAAATGGACTGGCGTTTTGTGGTTTTACTGTTTTATGAAATTTGCTTTATTCATTACACTAGCTTGTAACTTAAAATACTTTTCAAACTGTTCTTTCAGGTCAATGCCCAGTGGACAGAAATGTTCATGATTATTTCGATTATTACCAATGAAGTCGCATTTGACATAAGGAAGGATGGAATGCAGGTTCTATCTTTCAAAGATATTAGACCACATCATGCATTTAGGAAGTGTATGATACATTTTCCTGAAAATGAGTTTGTCGTAAGAATAACTAATGAAAAACACAAGGATCTTCTTGTGCAAATTAAAGCTATGGATAAAGATGAATTTGGTTATTCTGAACTGGTGAGACAGTTACTAGAGCTGTATATTATCACAGCTCCAGAGGATTGCCTGTTATACTACATTCAGGAGCCACAAAAAGTTGATTCCAGCAATCTACCAGACCACAAGATGCCAAGATACGAGTATACAAGCAATGGTCATGCTGAGAGATTTATGTCTCAAATTTTGGTGTGGCTGTGCGATACTACTGATTACTTGGATTCAGGTTCAGTTCTACAAGGAACAGAAAATGTGGGAGGCCATCAATACATCTTCAGATGGAAGGCCTACATACCAAAAGGTATTAATGTCTGTAAGTTACTGTTGAAGAGCATGAGAAAAACTTGGGAGGCAATGCCTGATGATGACACCCTCAAAACATCCTTTGCATACAATGCTAACATGCTTGCTAACACAATAATTCAAATATTTGGGACACTAACAAAAGGCAAGAACTATGATGATGTTGGAACTGAGTTGGGATCTGCCGTGTACAATTTGGTAGTGTGTCTCCATGAGCTTGCAACTAAAGACAAAGATCCACAACACGAAATCGTGACTAATGTAGACATTGAATAGATGGGCATGAAAGGATTGGGCAGTGGCCAGGTAAACAATGATTTGAATGTCTTCCAGAATTACATGATTTCTGATTGTAAAATCGAGAAGAGTCCAGAGGATGAATGTGCTGTAATAGTCGATGAGCTGGAGCCATCAAATTTCATAAATAATAAGCATGGAAAAGTCTTCAGTCCACTAATTGATATAAAGATGTCGGACAACAGGAAGATCCCGATACCAACGATGTGCCTCAGACCTGATTGGATCCTGCAGTCTGCATGTGGGGCAACACTTGTAACTGGTGAGGCCAAATCAACATTGGATAATAAGTTTCCTTCAGATTTCAACCTGTCAATAGTTGCGGCAGCCCAACAGTTACAATACAGTGATAGAGCTATTCTATTGCACACTAGCAGCTCATGTATGAGATTGTACGAATTAATAAGAACTGATGAGGATCCAGATGTGTTGCTATGCATTTACTATGAGAGTGACTCTTATGATCTTGCTCCCCATGGCAGTGCACAAGAATGACATGTAGACAATGCCGAAATTAGAACCATGCCTGGGTTCAAGGTTGCAAATGATTGTCCTTTCAATTATGGTGTTGATGCTTTGAAAAAATGGCCTCAAATTCACACAAACATTCACAAATTTCTGCACATCATACTAGAAGTATTGGATGTGATGGTTCCATGCCTAATGAAATGTGACCTGGGTCAAATAGAGGAAAATTTCAAACACCTGAAAGCAGCTGGGTTTCTTGTGGAAGCTGAGGCCATCAAAACAAAACCGGGTCAAAGCTGTTAGAGGGAAGTGCAGCCAAGCAACTTGTGGCGGTATGGGGAACAAACGTATGCAATACTTCAGGAGTACATGAGACATGAACAACTTAATGCGGAGCAGATGTCAACATTCTTGGGAAACATACTGCAGATATTAGATAAAATTTATGACATCAAAAAAGGGAAGCTGGTGAGGACACTGCAACTTTGAAGAAGAAATTGAGCATTTTGAATGATGATATACTGGGTTGGAAGTGAGATGTGTTACTGAAAAAGGGAGTGATGACAGAGGAAGAAGAAATGGGAAAACCTGGTGTGTTGTTGAGAAGAAGGAATAAAGAAGAAAGGGATAGAAAGAAGAAAGTACTTGAAGAGAAGAAAAGGGATATTGAGAAGGCTTTGAAGGAGAAAGAAGCTGAAGAAGAGAGAGAAAAGGGCTATAGAAAGAGAAAGAGAGAATCAAGGTAAGAAGGGAAATACAGATAAGAGAATAGGAAAACAAAAGGGAAATGCCAAGAAAAGGAAGAAGGCTAGACATGGCAGTGATGTCAGTGGTGATGAAATGGACTAAGTTGTGAGTTGCTGAGTTATGATGTTTTGCAATTAATGACAGCATGGCATAAACTGAAAACTGATGAGGACTGGGATGTGCAGGACACAAGTGTAAATTTGCGGTCATACAGCCAAAACAGTTCATCTTGTTACAGAGGCTGTACATGACAGACAAAACAGGGACATGATGAAATTTATTTTGGGTGCAGGCCAGAAAGCATTTGACATAACAAATGACATGTGTTGGAGATAATTTGCTACTTTACAGTCTGCAAAATATTGTGTGTTGATAAAAGTTGTGATATGTGAACAGTTTACAGAAACTTCATTCACATTTTCATTCGGATTATATGCTTTTTGGATTAATTTACAAAGTCCAGACATTACATGGAGAAATAATGAAGTGTAACCAGATAAACTGATTGAGCTGTACATTCAGGTGTATGAAATTGTGTCGTTAACCTAAAACTTGCAGGAGGGACATTTAAATTGTGTCAAGTACACTGTCAAATTCTGAACGGACAGTGTTATGGGCATAGTTCAGTAATTTATTTTTGGTAAATTGTCAGTAAGGCAGATGCTGTGGTTATATCCAAAATATGGTATGATAAAAATTTGGTGATACAGTCCAAAGTACTTAAATTTTTTTTCTACTTGTAAAAATTGTCATGTGGTCAAAATATATCAGGGGAAACTAACATTTTGAGGATAAAAAACATATGATTGTGAACATGATAATTTCTGATTATGGACTTTTTTTTCAAAAAATAATTCATTACAGTATTTGTATATTCACGTAAGTTGGAATACTTATTGCTAGTTGTGTGAAATAATGTTTATTTCCTACTGTAAAAAAAGTTTTAATGAATTATAACTTACCTTGTTTCTTCTGGTTTGCATACAGATTCGTTTGAACCATTATATGATGAAACATTTAACTTGGAAAGTACATTTTCAGGTAGTCATAAGGTGTTGAACCACTTAGAAAAATTTTAGTGCTTGGATCTCCTGTAAAGGGACCATATGATGATCCGATAGCATCAGTATTGGTCCAATCCCAACCTTTGGAAAAGTCGTTAATGTGTTCCTGATCACCAATATAATTCTCCATTGGCTTGTATTCAACATATTCAGTATTGGCAAGTTCGTCATTAGGATAAGAGACTTCATTTGTAAATAAATTATCCGTTTAATAACCTCCTGATTCGTTGTCCATATCATAAACTTTGAACATTGAATGTGGCAGTCTAAGAATCAATCCAGGGTTAACTTGTTGCTCAACTTCAATAGAATTTCCAATTGGATTTTGAGTATGTTGATTTATTATTCCATGGTCTAAATCAGGGGTTTCATCACGAGATTCATTGAAGTTTGGATTTTCATTTGAATCAGTATTAAATACTTCAGGGGGTACTGGTTGTAGTACATGAAAACTTTCCTCATTTCCACTAGAATTTCCAATTTCGTCATCATCACTAGGTGGTACATAAATATCTTCATTATAAACTATCATACGTTTATTTTTATTGATGGTATCAAAAATATATTATGAATGATAAAGACAAAGGGATAATGGTCATTTTTATTATAAAATCGTGTCTATTCAGTGATTTTTTCCCACCAATTTATGTTGCCAAAAAAAGCAGTAGCCTGGATGCAGCTTCAATGGTTGATAAATAAGTGTTGATTTTGAAGTTATTCTAACAATCTGGTGGTGACTATTTTCGACTAAACAAAACGTTTATAGAAACATTGTAAATTAGTTTAAATATAAAATACTCATAAGGGTGCCAATTCCTAGAGTAACATAGAAATAAGGGTAGAAATTTTGGTGACATATATTGAGAGAGGCAGTTAGTAGCAATTGACATTGTACAGAAGGCTTTTGTTGTTGTAGGCATGTAAAGGTATTTAGACTATATGATGACTAGAGTCAAGGTAGGCAGAAAAGGCTTAAACGTGTTTTCGATATGCGGCGGTGGAAGGGTTAATCCACCACAAAACATAAACGTCTTTGTAGCGCTCTAATTACCCTAACAGGCTAAATACCCTAACAGAGTGCTATTTTGGTGCCCAAATCAGATAAAAAGATAATCTCAATTTAGAAGTGTAGAATTTCATCAACAATAGCAGTTAAGTTTTGTTATTCGATTGTTTTATTATTTTGGTTACTCAGCTTGGAGAAGAGTTGATTGGTATACTGGAAGCACTGGACTGTAAAGATACGCCAAAGGCGCGAGAAATACAGGATACCATAGATAATGTGTCCACGAAATATGATCAAATACAGGTATGCTGAATAGTTGCAATAAAATAAAACTTTATGGTTATAAAAGTTGGGTGATAGACCTTGGTACAAGAGGTGAGTTCGGGCCAAACTCCAGTAGGATAGACTTATACACCAACTGCAAATGATCATGAAATAACGTTGGGGATACTGTAATAATTACAGTCTTTAGTCTTTTACTCTTGAATGATGCATTTTAACAAGAAACATGAATATGACTTATCTCCCATGTATTCATGCATTGATTGTTTTACCAGGAGGAAGTTGTAGACAAACAGCACAAATTGAACGCTGCCATCACAGCCTCACAAGATGTACATCATAACATAGATGCACTACTCAACTGGGTCAATGATACTGAGGTAATACATTTAATTTATGTACAGCAATAATTGAAAAAGTTTCAGATGTCTAATGTTCAATTCCCTACAGATGGATAGAGGAGTTTGTGCCATTTGTGATGAACTCGCAAAGTTAATTGCGAGGACGATGAACTCAGTTCACGAATAATAGAAAACTTTTCTGGCACTTAATTTCAATGCCGGAATTGTAGATAACTTAAAGTGCCCTTTGACACAATTACAATTTTATCAATGTCTAATTTTAGGCTGTTTTTGATAACCTGCGACCGGTCAGCTTGGACAAGGATTCGCTAAATGAACAGATCCAGGCTCACAGGGTGTTAGTATCAGACATACAGGACCACAAGGCTCGAGTAAAGGGTGTTGCTGAGAAATGTCGAGGAGCACCAGGAGCTCAAGAAATGGTCAGTAATGATATTGATCTTACATATGAGCAAAAATATTCATAGTTACTTATGATACTATATTGATGGTGTTTGATCAATGTGCATTTTATTTGATGAAAATTATTGTGATCCTTTAGGGCCTTTGTAAGTCACGTTTTTATCTTGATAAATGATTCACCACAAAATTCAAGCTATACGGGATTACTGCCAAGCACGTTCCCATGGCTGTGGCCTGCTTATTGAACATGCATACATAATATGAAACTTATATTTAGATCGAGCAGTTGGAAGATCGCTTCGACATCTTGGAGTCGCGTGCAGAACAACGTGGTATGGAATTGGATGATGTTTCACACAAACTAGGAGATCTGCATTCTCAGGTCCACAAGCTGGAGTCGTGGCTCGGAACTGCCGTGAGGTCACTCAAACGTGAGAGTACAGACTTCGACCACGGTTCCCTCAAGGTGAGGATGTCCAGTTCCTTTTTTTAGAATGTTAACATTGGACTTATTCTGATGGAGCACCATGGCCGAAGTCTCTATCCATTGTACTCTCGGTCAACATAGTAAAGTTCCAGTGAAATACGAATTTAAAGAATTGCACATAAATTTTTCACAAATAATTTATTTTCAGTTTCATTTTTAGAGGAAAATATCTGAATTTTGCGGGAGTATCATAACTAAAATATGATTTCGTTTGTAGGAGAAGATAGAATCTTTGTATGGTGAGAAACAGTCTCGGCAATCCGAATTAGACGAAATTAAGAATGCTGGGCGTGACCTTGTTGAAGCACCAAACACCGGTGACAAGAACGAACTGCGTGAGACTCTAGCAGATGTTCAGGGCAAGTGGCACGACCTGACGGAACTCTTGGTGCAGATGATTTCCTTTGCTGTAAGTAAACAGTAATGTACATTTAAAAATAATCTTTTTGGATTATATTTGTCATTTTTCAACCTGGATATTATTTTATGCTTGAAGAATACATAACACCACCACACGAATAGTAAACTAGAAATGTAGCACAATATGAGCACATAATGCATACCAATCAACATCAGAACAGTTCACCATGTAAAAATTACATTTTTCATAGCATGAACTAAAAAAATAGTGGGAGAATTTTTCCTTATAATAATCAACATTTATCATATCTTATATACAGGGGAGTCCAGTAAGTTGTTAATTCGCATAATTGTAATGAGTACTTTTGTGCATTTTGTCGACCTTTCCCCATCTTTACTTTACGCCAAGAGCTACATGTCTAACTCTCTCAACCGTTATATAAACAAATGCACTCTTGCTGATATTGGAGTTGTATCAACGAGTTTCATCGTTTAATTTAAACGTTTCGTCAATTTCGTGATGTTTGAATGTTTTTGGTCACAACCGTTCAGTCTAGTAAACCCACAGTTAGTTGTATTTACAATTCATGTACCCCTCACACATAATCCAGTTGACTTGCCAAACCACACACCCAATGCACAATTTGTTGTACATGTAAGGCACTCAAAATCAGAGAAAATTCAGGGATTCCAGACCACAGCCTTAGCAGGTTAGAAATATTTGGTCATATTTGAGAAATAATTTAATCCACATATCAGGTATGTCAGAAGTGAGCCAATTGGTAAGAAAAGAAATACCCTAAGCCCAACTGTACCCAGCAGGCAGGCTACCATACTCCGTAGAATGAAAAGAATGGAAAATACTTACCTGTTTCCATAAGTTAACAAGTAAATTCATTGGCCGAAGAGAATCCGCCTCTGGTGATGTTAAATCCAGGACGTGAATAACCAGCTTCAAGCATCACGATGCTTTGTGTAGTGCGTTTAGTAGTGTAAGGCCTTTTACTTGCAATCATTTGGATTACATTGCATGAACAGGTTTTTCGAAGTGCAGACATAGGAAAGATAATAAAAATTAAAATACAACTTGGACTTGGTCTCTTAAAAAGCCAAATTGGTCATAGATTTTAAAAAAAAAAGTGAAATTTTCCCCAATCAACTCGCAACAGATTGTGTCTGATGTAGCCGTCTTTTGTAGTACACGGCCAGAATGTTTCACTTCTTTACAGGTTTTTTATTTTTGAAAGTCTAATTTTAAAGTGCAGCGATAAATGTAATCCAAACAATAAAATAAAAAAAAACGAAGATGACCTGCTAATAACAGGTGTAACACAGACCTGATTCCATGATCCGTAAAGCACTGAGATACGTGTATCCACCTGTCCATAACAAATGGCAGAATATCATTTCATTGTGCCAGTCGATTAATTTTCCAATCCTTCCACGTTGCACAATCTCTGCTGCCCGTCCTATACAGTTGTCCCCGGATATATCGATATTTTTGGTGCGGGAAAATAGCATCGATATAAGCGGGATATCGATATAAGCAGAACAATTAATATGAGGGTCCATTAATTTGGTGCGGAAAAAAAGCATCGATATAAGCGGGATATCGATATAAGCGATATCGATATATCCGGGGAGGAGTGTATTAGATACAAAAATAATCCGGTAAATATACCAAGTACTATCTACATAAAAAATATACACATTTTCAACATACTGTGTTACGCGCACATTCTCATGAAAGTATGCATGTATCTTGTGCACTTGCCATATCACAAACACACAATCAGCATGAATGCATGTACAGCAGAACCTGTCTTCAGCGGCACCAAACTTTTGACGAGTAGAATGCCGTAAATATTAACGATTCATGTTAATGTAAAACTGCCGTAAAATGCAAAACGTCGCCCAAGACAGGTGTCGCGCAAGACAGGTGGTGCTGTGGACTTAAAAAGAAATGATTCAGTTCGCATCTAAATTATCATCAAAATCACACATCAGCTCTACAATCTGTAAGAACGGGAATAAAATACGATCGACCGATACAAACAAAACCTTGCAGCACGAAGCTGGAAGTTCTGATATCCGAAGGCCGTGATTATGTATTGAGTATCTCCCGTTTATAAGTTAATTTAAGCTTATTCTAGTCTGGCATTGTGAAGTATGAGAACACATTGAAAGATGCATAACGTTAAGCTTTTCGTTAAGAGTTCTGAATACTACAATCTGTTACAGCTTCATTCAATAGAACATATCAGAATCCGATAAGCTGGACGCGAACGGTTAATCTTTAACCTGTTAATCGGGATTTACTTTATTCTCAGCAATGACCAATAGCAACAGGAATGCTACGCACTGGAACGAAGTACTACTTTAAAGTCGTTCGTTTAACAAGAAAGTCTTGTGTAATTTGGATTTATGTCGTCAGCATTGAGAGAAACGAGACTGCAGTCTTACATATTCTTTGTAATATACAGCACTTGTTAACTTTTTGTATTTGTTATGTCGAGTAGCATCAATCGGTGGTGAGGCGGAGTGAATGCAAAGAGCAAGCGAAAGCTTAAAGCTATTTCTATTACATTTATTT
>JBCAUI010542460.1:0-10757 GCA_038406195.1 Haplosyllis anthogorgicola
AAAGAAATCCAGAATAACATTCAAACTCTAGCTCAGTGTCATAGTTCTTTACTCACATGCCCTGTGCCAAATTACAGAAAAAGAAATATAAAAACCTCAAAGATGTCAGAGAGACAACTACAACCTTGTGAAAATTGCATAATCTTAACCAATAGGAATGGTAAAAAGAGCATATGCGACGAAGGCTAACAAAGGCTTCACACTAGTTGGGAAAATTTTGTGTGACAAAAAGGTTGGATCTGGGATTTCCCGTCTGCAGTAAGTAAACATCGTGCGTAAAAATGACCCCGTGAAAATGAAGAAAAGTCGGCAAGTAATGATTCTTGTTGGTTGTAAAGACTCTACAAGATCCAAAGATTTCTTCAAAATGCCATCATAATTAATCACGTAAGATGCTTCTCTAGCAACTCTTACACCTCGGTTGTTTATTGATCCTTGAACTTTTCACATGAGTACTACAGTATTGGGTCTTGCAGTTTTTCTCGATTTTTGGGTGAAAATAGGTGATCCGCATAATTGAGGATAATCCCTTACTGCCTATTGGTGGAAAAGGCAGATGCAGCACCAGACATTGACCTTTGGGATTACTGCACGCAAGTAAGAAGAGCGCAGGAGGAAGGTCACATGAAGTCCAAGACAAGTAATCAGTGGCCCCATATGTAGCAGTTCACTTATCGTCTTATCGTAACGTTTGCGTTATACCCAAGCCGAAGTCGTACCCACTCAAGGTTTTTCCTAATTGCGTTTCTGTCAGATCTGTCAGATTTAATTGACATCATCATTCATATAGTAGTCGGCGGATCAAAAAGAACAAAGAAATATTATTTAAACTGATCCAGATCTTTATTGTTGAACAACGCCATGCTGGTGGTGAGGCAAGTGCGCATGCACAATACTAAACCAATGTAAGGTGTGCTAACGTTAAATGCGCAGCACAAGGAAAATACTAAACGCACAGCTACTACATCGCTCCTTTTAAAAAGAAATTGGTAACAATTCTAACTAACCTACATAATGACATAAACCTGAGACAGAAAAACTGACTTAGATATAATGAGATTTGAAATTGACCCAGAATTAGGACAACGTGATGTTGCGTTACCATGGCAACTGGTCACTTAAGCTCGTTTCTGGACACAGTCCTTGGAAACTAAATAGACATTGAAAGGCATATGAAAACATGTAAATAATTAATACTGCACAGATTTAAATGCAATAAATGCACAAATTATGACAAAATACAGTATTTTAACATGATTACAGTGATAAATTGATATTTTAGGAGTAATTGTGTTAAAAATTCAATTAATACTGACGATCCATTTGATAAATGATACGGGATATAAATTTTTACACACACAACATGAACATGAATCACACAATATACAGTTGATTTGACACTTATTTTGCACAGTTTTCAGAAATAGACATACATGTACGTGTATTTAATTATTCTTGATAACGCTTAGGAAGACGAACCTCATATCTGATTCTGGTTTTAATGACTATCATTGTTTCCAGTTGGCTTATTGGGGTTTGGACATTTTAGGATGGATTTCAAACCAGTTTTGGAATTTTCAATACCCTTGTCGGCACTCTTTGATGTTACAATGGGTGTTACATCGGGTATGGGTGGTGCAGTGGGAGCTGGTTTTACATCTTAATGAATTTTCTTCTTGGGTATGAAAGGAAGTAATGGCTTGCGTATATCAACCCTGTTGCATGACACTTGCTGTCCCATCTCTGTCTCTACAATGTAAGATTTATTATTATTTTTGCACTCTACAATTCGTCCTGAAATCCATTTTGACAGCTTCTGGTCTTTACAGAAAATCATGACATTAGTACCACTGGGTAAAATATCAAGTTCACAGCCTGCCATCTTGTTGTAGTTGATTTCCTGTGACTCCTTACACTTTTGAAAATATTCTAAAATAGCAGCATCATTATTAGATGCGTTACACTTGCATTGGAAATTGAGGAATGGTTGCATTTCTTTGTATTCTTAATTCAGAAGCTGTGTGGGTGAAGGAAGATTGTCATTAATTGGGGTACAAAGGTACTCTAAAAGTCCTAGATGCCAATCTGTTTTCAATTTGTGACACTTGTGCATTATATTCTTCACCGTCCTGACTCCACACTCTGCTGCATTAGCTTGATGATGTGTGGAAAGAAGGGTTAATTTCACATAAACTGATTTACAGTACCCTTTGAACTGATCAGAAGTGTAATTTGATCCATGGTCACATACTAATTCCTCGCACACACAATGCTCTGCAAAGATTGCTGAAAACACTGTAACAGTTTGGTTGGTGGAGTGATTGTCAACTTTACAGACAAAATAAATTTTGAAAATTTGTCAACTACGATTAGATATGTCCTGAAAATGCAAATAGATCAGAATATAACTTCTTCCATGGTACAGTGGGAATTGGATTGTCTGCACTTTGTAATGGCTTCTTCAGTTGCACATCCTGAAATTTTTGACAGATTCTACAGTTTTTAACTGTATTAATTATTTGTTTGTTTATTCCTGGTCAGTACATCGTATTTCTGGCACAAAGGATACATTTGGTTTCACCTTGGTGACCTGTGTTGTGTAGTTTATTCAATGCATCTTCTTGTAACGATTTTGGAATAACGACGTGAACTCCATTAAGTACTAATCCATCTACAATACCAAGTTGATCCGAAAAAAGTGAAGTAATTTCTAACGCTTTCCTGGCATTCTTTTTGTGATTGGGGCCAACCATCATTGATGTAGTTCTTTGACATTTGTAAAATGGTATCGTTTTCAGTAGCAATCTGGATCTCCTGTAATTTAGAAAGACTGACATTAACTTCTACATTGTGTATCGTTACATTAATTCCTTGGACGCCTTGATCAGCACCTGTATGGTGATCAGCTTTACAACTGAGTACGTCACTTAGCTTCATCTTCTTCCCTTCTTGATAAATGATTCTTAGATCATAATCGGCAAGTCGGAGTAACATTCTGGCGAGACATGGTGATGTTTGTGAGATGGATTTTCTGAAAATAGTAACGGTTTATGATCTGTAATTATCGTAATGTGTCTCCCATAGACAAAATGTTTGAAATGCTCAACAGAGTAAAGAACACCTAAAAGTTCTCTCTATATTTGAATAGCGACTTTCAGTATCTGTCATCGATTTTGAAGCATACGCAATCGGTTGTAAATTGTCTGGAAGTCCATTTGGAGAAATAACAATCTCTGTCATCAGGTTGCAAAAGAACTGAGCCAATACAAACTTTGCTGGCATCAGATTCTATATATACAGGTTTTTTCGAGATGTAAAACTGTAACAAACAGTCATTACTAATCGCATTCTTGAGAGCGTTGAAAGCAGTGTCATGGATAGACAGCCACAAAAATTCTGAATCCTGTTTCACCAGCTGTTGTAATGGCTTGCGCAAATCTGAAAGTGATGGTATAAAGTGACATAAATAATTCACAGATCCAAGAAATGATTGTAATGGAGTCTTGTCAGCAGGGACAGGCCACGATTGTATTGCATCAACTTTCTTCGGATCTGGATTTTATGCCATCTTTGGTTAACATCATCCCAAAGAACAGTACTGCAGCTACATCAAGTTGCACTTTGTTGGGGTTGAGATGTAAATCTATTTCCATACAGCGATCTAAAAATGCAACAACACTACAATTAAAATCAGTGTCATTTTCACCATATACCAACATGTCATCCGCTATGTTTTTCGTGTTGTGCAACTGGGCTAGCAGCTCATTAAGACAATGTTCAAATAAATTGCCAGAATTGGACATGCCCATTGCAAGGTAGTTGAAAACGTAGATCCCTTCTGGTGTGACCATTGCTGTTTTCATTTTCGCATCCTGTGATAAAGGAACATGAAAAATCCTTTAGTAGCATCAAATATTGCAAATTGCTTTGTGCCATGCAATTCATGCGATACTTCATCTAAGGTTTCTGAATGACAGATCGGTCTAATAATAGCTTTGTTCAATTGTCTGGGATCAAGACATATTCTGAGTTTACCATTGAGTTTCTTCACCACTACAAATGAGTTAAGCCATTCTGTCGGTACGTCTTGGTCCATCTTTGAAATAAAGCCAGATGCCTCCATCCTGTTTAACTCAGCCTTGAAATCAGCTTTCAATGCAGTTGGCACACATCTTGGTGGGGCCTGAAATGGAGAAACGTTCTTCTTTAAATGAATGTCAACAGGCTTTACAGGAAACTTGCCAGGATTACCATCAAATAGATGTTTGTACTTTCGATGATCAACTATGTCTTGCTTTGTAATTTTCACTCCTGGGCATAAGAGAGGATTGTCATCATTGTCGGTATTGCTTGGCACAGATTTCTGTAACTTGTCTTTGTCAATTGTTACCATATCGATCTCGCTTGAGCTGGAATGAGAACTAGTAGAAAAATCATTATGCGCAGACCAACTAGCAGTGGTTGGACAATTAAAGGAAACTAAGCCTAAAGCGACAAGATCTTGTAGTCCCAAAATCGGTTTGAATTGATCAGGAACAATATAAAAACTGGTGGATACATTTTTACCAGAATTGGATTTGTGAGTGACAATGTGCACTGACCAAGTTGCTTAATTTCACTTTTGTTATATGCTTGTAATGTTACGTTTGGATCACAGCTATTTTGCAGTGAATGATTGGATGCATCTGGGTGCAATTTCTTGTACATTGAAAACAGTAACAAATTTCCAGCAGCACCTGTATCGATTTTGAACCATATTGTGTGATTTAAACCACTGTTGCTACATGCATCTACATCAGTTAGAACGTGACTCGAACCACTAGATTTAGACAGCTCGTCAAACATAACATTATCGGAGTAACGCTTGGACATGCATGAATGATGATCAAAACACACATGGCGCATTACATTAATGCTATCATACTCAAATTCATCTTTCTCCATGTCACGAAAGTCCTTTCTGGAGCAACCTCCACAACCACCGTGACCCCTGCCACGGCCAGTACCACGCTGTGGATGCTGATTTCTGTGCTGTTATGATGTACCTCTGGAATGACAAAGTTATGAAAAATGAGCCGTTTCTCCGCAACTGTAACAGGTCTTGTTGTACGCCAGACACTGTCTGGGTTGGTGCTGTCATCCGCAATTGAAACATGAATGTCCTGAACCACTTTGACTGCATTGTGGCTGGGTGCCACCACCTCTGGTACCGCCCCTACCCCCTCTGTGAGGTGTAGGGTGACATATGTATTTCTGGACACTGTCAACTGATTTGTTGTCGCTTGAAGCATTATGTAAATGCTGTGCCATTTTTTCACTGCCAATAGTAGCTTAAACTTTGCATGCAATGTTTAACATTTGGGAGATTGTGGTGTCCTTGTTAATTTCCTTTAGCAACTGATCTTGAATGTGCTTGTGGGTGTTGTGCGTTAGAAAAAGAAATTTCACTACCTCGTCAGGATTCATAAATGCACAGTCTCTGGATAAAGTTCTTAGTTGAGACATGAAATCACTTTGATCCTTACAGGCATTACTGTAAAGACTCCCCATTGTGTACCAAGAATGAACCATAGCTTGTAACAGTTGAAAATGTTTCTCAAACGTGTTGAGGACATCCTTCAAAGAATCCTTACTTTTACCACCTTTGAATATTAGATTGTCATTGTAAATCTTCTGTCCATCTGGACCCATCCAATTCAGTAATGTTGGCACTTTGTGATCTGCCTCCAGATCCTTATACGCACCTTTGACCAGCACTAGGTCTACTTGATCACGAAAGAATTTGAATGCTTCACACAAATTATTAGATTTCCAGTCCATTTGTGGCTGGTTTATCAGGATCAAACAAATTTTGTTTCAGCCATTTTGTAGTTGAAATGCACTGACACAATTGACTCCAACTTTGAAAAATTTAAAACACACACATGTGCTGCACACCGTAGAAGGGTGTAGAAGATGGATAATATGTGGGCTGCACACTATAGAAGGG
Organism: Haplosyllis anthogorgicola; assembly: GCA_038406195.1. Lineage (NCBI taxonomy): Eukaryota > Metazoa > Annelida > Polychaeta > Phyllodocida > Syllidae > Haplosyllis > Haplosyllis anthogorgicola. The sequence continues at coordinate 5,990 of JBCAUI010542460.1, forward strand.
TGTAAAAGATGGATAATACCTCGTTAGAGATGAAAGTTTTGCATCTCATGCATTCATATCATGTGCCCACGCAGTTTGAGTGATGTAACCTTGGGTGCCACAGGAGCGAACCATGTGATGTGACCTTGGGTGCCACTGGAGTGAGCCATGTGGCCACACATGTCATAGTCCCACAAAATTACAGCTGTTTTGGTGCAAAAAGTTCACAGATAGTAGATCCTGGAAAAATCTCTGTATTTGCACTGTATTGTTAAAAACACATCGGTGTATTGTGGAGCACCATAAACTACATGAACCACATTATTTTGAAGTTATTCCAACGTCAGAAAATGTCACAAAAACAGTTGCAAAGTTCAAGTTAAATTGAGACTCCAAAAAGTAGCATGGTGGCAGCCATTTTGAATTTGTCTGTTCACTTCAAAGATTGAAACAATTATCTTGAAGAATTGGCTTGTTGAAAAATGTTCAAATTTACACAGTAGATACCCGAAGGTATATAGAGCTTAATGTAATTTTTGCAAATGCCTACCACTGTTGGATCCTGAGATCCAGAAGTTTCATACTTTTGTCTGCAAATTCAGCAAAATGTCGCCCTTGGATCAAGGTCATGCAGATAAAGTTTAAAATACCACCTGAAAACACATGTAAATGATGGTTGGAGTGTGTCTATACAGGCACTGGATATTATTTAAACTGATCCAGATATTTATTGTTGAACAATGCCATGCTGGTGGTGAGGCAAGTGTGCATGCACAATACTAAACCAATGTTAAGGTGTGCTAACATTAATGTGCAGCACAAGGCAAAAACTGAACGCAGCTACTACACTTATTTTAGTAGCTGAAAACAGCTACTACACTTATTTTCATTGCTGTAAATGAGAACTCATGCACCAATATATCCCTCACATCTCTGCTTATTTCTATAAAGTGGAGATGAGAAGATATACAATAAATCCCTTTGTATGTCTTCTTGTACTTATTTTCAGCAGTTATTCCTTTACTTTTATACAAATTGGTCCAAAAAATTAAGATCGTGACAATGGCATTTCTGGTGTCATTATGAATTTGCATGAGGCTCTTGTGTCATTACGAGCTTTACATCCTGCACCCTGGAGTAGGCTGGTGCATATTGTGCAGGTATGATTACGATGAGACACTGCCCAGTGTCACTTCCATGTCCAGGAATCGAACTTCAGCAGCATATCATGGTAACGGCTCAATTGCATCATCAGAATATCAAAATATACAATAGGTACCCGTCCGAGGACAAAAACATCAATTTAACACAATTACTATTAAGAAATCCAACATGTCATCAAAAAAATTTTTTTTATCTTGCATGCGCATTTTTTCTTCTCGTTCGTGCTGATGGAATTTTCTCATCACTTGCAGGAAAAGTTAATTGTGATGGATAAAATAAAATTTTGTGAATGTGAAGCCAATTCTGTTCATTGACTTTATGGTAAATGTTTTAGGTTTGCAATCACATTTCCCCCAATTTCCCAAACTTCCAATTGTCAGTTTATAGAAGAAATTTCAATAACCATATTCTTAGCTTACAGGGTAAATTTTTTATTTATCTAGAACATTTCAAGACCAATGTGATCTGAATTTTGTTAGAAATTTTCTTTGCAAGCTAGGAAATAGGTACATAGATAGATTGATGTCACCAGTGGGATCAAGTAATCGACTGTTTGTTTTTTTGGTACATCCGTTCAATTAGCATGCATGTCATTTTCCCAAAGTATTTGTTTTTTCAAAACTTCAAAATTATATTAGAAGTATTTCGAATTGCTTACAGGAACACCATGTATGCAGTACATGTACCCATTGTTCTCAAAATGAATACCAGACATTTCAACCTAGAGCCCTACCCCTGTTTCGGGACGGATCCTGTTTCGGGACAGTACGAGTACAAATGAGACTTAAAACCATGTAAATATTATTATCACATGATTCAAAACATCACAGGAAGGGAGTATGGGTATTTCTTTACCATTTGGCAGCCATTGCTCCTTGCCCAAGCTGTTGTGAGTACCACTATAAACATTTGAAAATTATGAAAATTAAGCCTTCTCACCCAAAATGGCTGCTTTCAGCACATACAAGAAGTAGATACCAACCTCTCAAGTGTCCTAGAATTGATAATTACTCCATTTTTTTCAAGTCAAAAAGCTTAGAAACTCCATATTTCCCTCCATTTTCAGACTGATTTACACCTACAGGTCAGAATATGCATACACCAAGCTGTCCAGGAACTGGGTTTGAAAATTAGATCCCTACCCAGTTTTGGGACATTTTGTTACAATCTGTATATTTTTAACACTAAATTAAGCCAATATTTGGAATTTTCAAGTAAAAGGTAACAAAATGGTGCCCCCTCCTTGTTGGGATTACTTTGCCAACCTAGTTCACCAAATATGGTGGAACTATTTTCAAGCCAGCATGGTTTTAAATCAATTCCTCTCTTATTTCAGTACAGAACCACCCCAAAATCACTGGAGACATAATTCTAAGTGATATTTACCTCATACAAGCATCAAAAGTAAGCAGTTTATTCCCAAATATTTTAAATTTAAGCTTGAAATCCCAAATCGGGGCCGTATTCCTATGTGCCATTTATGGAAAAACACCATAACAGCTGAAATGAACCATATATGGTGTCAAGTAGTCTGAAATGCATTGACTCATTGTGACACCCCCTACATCATGACGGGAGGGAGTGGCAGCATTTATTCATTACAAAAACCATGTTACAGTCAATAAACTTTAACATAATTGAATATTAAATCATTTTAAAATATTACAAACCTTTTTCTGTGCACTTTACCATTGTAACTCATTCAACAAAGTAAATCTTGTGTAAATTATTACAGATGCCTCATCAAGTTCATGACCAGGAACAGATTAATCAACCACTATCTGCAATACGACAAAGAGGCATCAGTTACTGCCAAGCAATAGCACTTTATGGTGTACCCCACAGTACCCTCTACAATAACAGTAAAGGTATTTATGCTACTTCAAAATGTGGACTGGCCCCCAAATTGGGATTTGATCTCAAAGCATGACTCGAGGGATGGATTCTGAACATGGCTTCAATAGGGTATGGTCATAACAAGGATGATGTGATGGAAAAGGCAAATGAGTTGATCCAAGCAAATAACCTCCAGGGAGAATTTAAAGATGGGAAAGTACATAAGCATTGGTATAAATTGTTCCTGGAAAGACACCCACAAATCGTGGCTTGTACTCCAATGGCTCTGTCCCATGAGCATGCTAAAGTCACTCCTGAAAATGTGCTGAAGTGGTACAAAGATCTGCGTAATGACTTGAAGAATGACTTGGACATTCTTGGTGATCCCAGCTGCATCTTTAATGCTGATGAAACTGGTTTCCCATTATCCCCAAAACCTGGGAAAATTCTGGCTGAGAAAGGTGAACCCCATGTTTACCAAATGAGTGTCAACAGCAAACAGCAGATTACCATATTGGCCTGTGCGAGTGCAAGTGGGAACTACATCCAACCAATGGTGGTTTATCCAGGAACACACTTTACCCAGAATCCACTTGAACAGTTTCCCAAAGCATACTTTGGGTGTAGCCAGTCTGGATGGATGGATCAGCAGTTATTCACACACTGGTTACAACATGTCTTCAAACCACATATCAGAGCAAAGTCTATTAAATGTCCTGTTCTCCTGCTCATCGATGGGGCAAAGTGCCATGTGTGTGAAGAGGCCACTGTTTTCTATCAGAATAACAAAATTTACCTGTACTGTTTATTTCTGAATGCAACCCATTTGATACAGGTGCTGGATTTAGTTTTGATGGGCACATTGAAAAGCGTGTACAAGAGCAAAGTTAGACAATGGATATCAACCAACCCAGGTGAACTGTTTACGAAGTACAAGTTTGCTGAAGTGTTACGTAAAGTGTGGGAAGAAGCCACAACATTTGAAAATGCATACAAAGGATTTGAAAAGGCTGGAATATTTTGCTGGAATCCAGACATTGTAGTAACTACAAAGATGGCCCCATCCAAATTCTACGAGCCACAGCAACTCATCCCACATGTAGTTGAAATACAAGGCATGGAAAACAACTTCCCAAACTTGACAGCTGTAATGAATGATACTCCAATAATCCCACTGGAGTCATCCACAACATCTCAGGAGCCAAGGCCATCAACTTCTATGGTAACAAGTATAAATACACCATCACCACCACCATCTGGAGTAGATACGAGCAATGAATCAACTCCTTTAGTGCCATCTACACCTACATCTCCAGCAAACATGGTTGTAACAACTGATGGGAAGAAGTATTCACTAGTTCCTGTAGATGATTCTTTGAATAAACCCACATCCCACAGTCCAGTGGAAATGAATGATTTGTTGGCAATACCAAAACCAGTTGTGCCAAAGCCATGACACATGGGAGGTGCCCAAGTCTCAGGACTACCCAGGTGTCTCTCAAGCCAGAGATTTATTGATATAGTTAGGGAAGAGAATGAGGAGAAGAAGAAAAAAGAAGAGAAGAGGAAAAGACAAGAAGAAAGAGAAAGAACATGTGTTATAAACAACCAAGAGAAAGCACTAAAAGCACTGAAGTGTCAATGTAAGTCCAAGGCAAAGAAGACTGTTGAATCCAGTACAGATGAAGATGAAGATGTGGAGTATGCAGATGATAGTGATGATGAGAGAGATATCCCTATGAATGTCTGTGGTGAGTGCAAAATGGAGTTCAGAGGTGGGGAGCATGCT
>JBCAUI010542471.1:0-23209 GCA_038406195.1 Haplosyllis anthogorgicola
AAATTCTGAGTATTATGGGATAGAAAATCAGAAAATGTTGATTTTGACAGGGAAAAAGTGTCCGAAAAGGCTTGAAATTCCCCGCACATAGGTTTTGGGGCATGCCAAATCTTTTGGCAGTGGTTTCAAGTCTCTACAATTAGCAGTTCCTAAGTTATCTCAGTTTCTTGGGAAAAAGTGGTCCAAAACCTTGATATCTCTGAAACTGCTTATTATAGAGACTTGAAACTACTGAGTATTATGGGATAGAAAATATAAAATGTTGATTTTCACTATGAAAAAGTGCCCATAAAGGCTTCAAATCCCTGCACATAGGTTTTGGGGCATGCCAAATCTAATGGTGGCAGAATTTTTTTTACATTCATCAGAATATTTTTTGAAAATGTGTTACAAAACATTGATCAAAATCCTTTTGGGAGGTATGGAGGGAAGGGGGTTGGGGGGGTTCAAAATTTGATGTCCATTTTTCAAATTCTCAATATTAAGAGAGAAATGATAACTATCTCAAAAACTATTGACAGTACAGACTTTTAACCTGCACCATTGTGATTGGCACATTGAAATACATTTAAACACAGGTTCTGGCAATATCAGAGCTGTTTTTCTGGGTGATAAATCAATTACAATGAATTTTTACCCCATTTTGGACCACTATTTCCCCAGAAACTGTGATATCTCAGGAACCTCTTATTGTAGAGGCTCAAAACCACTGCCAAAAGATTTGCCACACCCCAAAACCAATATGCAGGGTCTTTCAAGCCTTTTTAGGCATATTTTTTCAGTCACAATCAACATTTTCTGTTTTTAGCCAGTCCCAATTTTACACCCTGGCACATTTTCTTAATTTTGACTGGGAAAAAAGCATATAGGTTTTGGGGCATGCCAAATCCAATGGCAGTGGTTAGAAGTTTCTAGGATCAGCCGTTTCTGAGATATGATAGTTTTCTTGACTTTAAGCCAGAAAATGTGGTCATAGAGTTCTGAAACTTGGTAGAGGATAGATTAAGATCTTAAAAAACTACTGCATATGATGCATTTTTACTGTGTTTTGGATGAGTTTTTCCTAAAAAACTGCAATATCTCTGGAACCACTTATCATAGAGACTCAAAACCACTGTCAAAAGATTCACCTCAGTTGGGAGGGGATCCATATGCCTGCATTGGGTTGTGCCAGCATCATGGTCCAAGAGCAAGCAACCTCACCTGCCACCTATCTTTGGTGTGGGGGGGTCTGTTTCTACGGATGAAATAATAAGACATGAGCAGTATTGCCTTAGACTGTTTTATTGAGTGCTGAATGTATGTACATGTGCATGGTCATGTGTTCCCGGCAGCACTGGCTGCTTACTGGCTGGGTTGACCTTTATACTGATGCTGTTACCAAGGCTACAGGTAGACAGAATAGACCAGCTGTAAGTCCCTAGATTGACGGGGACTTTGCTTGGTTATTTGGCAGGAAAGAGGGCAGGATGTCACGCTAACAAAAGTCACCTCTAGACAACCACTAGACAGTCACCAGTACCCAAAAATCGTACCAGAACTTTAACATGGTACCTTATGGAGCTCCCTTTTACACCCTTATGTAAATAGTTGATATCATTTCTGTGCAATGCATCTGTTCTCAAAAGAAATAATAAATCCGGAGTAAAACTGTCGAAAACTTACACACCTATGTATCATCGGATTTTATATGCATCTTATTTTTCTTGTCTTACGGGATGACGCATGGCATGAGGGAGAGGAGAGGGGAGGGGACACACTCTTGTGTTTTCTTGAGTTGTACATTGATATATTTTTCCTCAAACACTCCCTTCTGTGTTAACAGTGAGTACCTGCCGTTTTGCGCACAGTTCAACCCTGTGCAAACCCACAGTTTCGTGCAAACATTTACAGTATTTTCTGCTGTTAATTTAAGCACAATTTGGTTACAAATTCCATATGTACAAGTTGAACCTGGGGCACTATTTGTTTTAGTAGCGGATTAATACAATGTGGCGGCTCAGCACTAATTGGGCATTCAAAATCTGGGTCGCATTAAAAGACAACGCCTTCCTGTTTATGTTCTGCCAGACTAATACAAAATTTTATAAACTTGTAATGTTTAAAGTTTCCAGATTATTGACTTTGACAGCTTCGCTAAACTGTGCATGTATCTAGAAGCTGTTGCTAACACTTGCGCATATGTGTGCGTGAGGCCAAAACAGGCCGTTAGTGGATCCTGGGGTAAGAGTAGACCAGATCCCCCCTCCCCCATTTCCAAAACTTATGTTTAAAATGTTGCCCTGTGTTTTCTAGATCCCTCAAAGGAGTAATAATAAATGAATAAATAAAAGTCAGTCTATTTACAGTGAAACCTGTAATTTGCGTACACCGGGTTTAACAATCTCCTGTCATTGTTTTTGACAAAGGTATTACAAAACCAATCAAATTAGTCTGCATATGAAGACACATTGTTGTCTAAGATCATAAAAATTCGTACGAAAGAGTGACTGTAAAGGGTAGATCCTATTGGAACCGATCATTGTTTTTGCTAAATTTTTAGAGAATAATACATCTCAACTAGGCATTTCAATCCTTTTCGCTTAATGGGTCTTATCCATTTGTTTGGGAAATAGTACACATGTATAAGGTAATAACATGAACATTTTGAAGTATTAAGAAGATCAAATCGTTCTCTTAATCTATAAATCTAAGTTCACTTTGCATTGTCAGGAATATCCATAGAAAAAGACTCAATTACTCTGCAAAGTCTGTTCTCTTGTGCAAAATTACATAATAGAATAAAACACCAATAAAGTAATAGCCAATACTTGCTTATTAGTTTCCCATTAGGGGTCTTATAAAGTACTTGTTTATTTAATCCGTATTCACCATAGGTAAATCCAGCTTTTATTGGGCCCCCACCACCAACAAAATTAATCCTACAGGTATTTATATAATCCTTCCATAAGTCTACTTAATTCCCACTGTTAACTGTAGGTTGCACACTGTGCTGTTGGTTGTTTGTCACTGTTGTCAAATTTCTACCTGCAATGCTTCTAAACCTGTTGAAATAGGAAAAGAAGTTGAAATGTAAGATGTCCTATGGTCAGTTAATGTGATAATAAATTGATAAGTATGTGTACACTGTACTTAATTCACTTTTCATGAAGTTTCAGGTGAAGTTTGAAAATTATCAGACCTAACATCTGTTGTTACTTTGTTCTGAAATTATACTTTGTGAGTGAAACTGATGTAATTCGCTTTATTACATTTTTATTGCTAATTTTACATCGACCGGACAAGGCAAGTAATAATTTAAGCATTACTATGCAAGGCTCTTTGAAGACAATAGTGACAGAACGGTAGATAATCTAAATGAATTGAACCTACTTGCATCCCGTGGAGTATGAACCAACTATTACTCGTGTGCACTCTTTGTTACCTTGGGAACAGCAAGAGTATGCTAATCATACAGCCAATCAGTGCCGCAGTTGGTGGCAGCCATTGTTGTTAAGACAAAACCCTTTCGGCAGATGCTGGAAACAACTGTGAAATCTTTCATTTTCACTGATCGTCAAAAATCTCCAACCACGAGGGTATTATCTACATCAAACGACTAGAATAATGGAGGGATGGCTTAATTGAGAGAATCTACCATGCTATTGAAAGTGGGATGAGACCTTGTTAGGTAATAAAGAAGACAGAGTGAACCTGTGGCTTATCAAACACATGGACAAGAGTTACCGGTGCCTGGTCATTTGTAATGAAACTGAACTGCTACTGAAGAATACATTTGATCAATGGCTCCGGAGTCTGCAGACTAAGAGATTCTGTTGAGATATATCAAACTTCTTTGCCAATTATTTTATTCATAATACCGAAGAGAAATCGGTAACCCGAGTGCAGAAACTGAAATTTATATCAGTTTGGGAACAATAGTACGTAAAAAGCACAGCGTAAAATTCGTTTGTACTCTCTTTTATTCTGTACGTTTCCAAAATGATAGGAATATCAATAACTGATGTGTCGAGTTTCGTGAAAAACAGTAATTGTTACTACTGGTAAAATTTTCGTCATGGGGTACTTAACCAAACGCAATTTTTTTAATATCAAAATTTTGTCTGACACGTAAAAAGAGTTATTTTAAGATAATAAAGGTACCAAGCTTACCTGCTTTAGCCCATAAAACCAACATCTTGTATTTAGAGCTTGTTGTAAAGTGTGTCAAAATTAGCACTTCAGTTATTAAATTTATAAAAATTTTCGCCTGATTTCCGAAACAGCAGAACTGTGATATTAATGGCTAATTCGTATTCTCCACATAACACATTTGGAAGGGGAACTCAGGATATTATCTTTAATTTCGGCTATAAAATCATGCTTGAAAGAGTAGAAAGTGTTTAATGAATGACCCAACCCACTTTTTGTCCCAGCACGTGACTACTGGTAGCAGTGATGCAATATGGACTAAGACTCCCCAGGGAAAGTCCTTCACTCCTTTTCAATGACACTGCAGAGAAAAGTGGAGGATGGAAAAGGGATGGAGAAACACCCTCTATTTCCAACCAGGTGGAAATACCCATATGCTCCTACACCTGTTCGTAAGATTTTTGCTTTTTCCACTCCAGTTCTGGTTTAATTAAACGAATACTTCTGTACAGTTAGAAGGAATGTATATTGACTAGAACAGCATCAAATCTGGATTTTCTCCTGGAGTGAGAAGGCACCCATTTGATAAAGATTATCAGGAAGAAAAAGGATTGTACTCAGCTAGTTACTTGTCAATAAAGTGAGGTAACAGTATCGGCCTATTGGCAGGCAATCTTGGGAAGATAAGGCAAGTGAAAACACCCCTCAGCTGCACCCAACCTTTAGAGGGTTATGTCAACATAGGGAAAGATCGAACCAAGGGGTGGAACAGCAGGAGTTCCGGCTGAGCGATAATAAGTGCTTCCTGTCGAGATTCACCCTCTAAAAGCCTCCTGGTCCTACTGTTCTCCTTTGATAAAACCTCCCGAAAACAAGACTGGGTAAACACTGCTATCTGGGTGTTTTGGAGTGTGAAGCTGCGTCACTGTTGTGAGTTAAATCGTGGACAAAACTGGCGACTTTATCTTGACCACGTAAAGAACTCAGAGCCATGAGACGATAATTGATGGACGTTTTGAGATGTGAGATGTATAAACTTAACAGAGATTTTCCAATGATAAAGAAGCTTTAAAAAAGCATGAAATTTTTAATAAGAGAGTCAAACTGCACTCAGTGCAATGACGATGGACAGTAAAGTTAATGTCTTATTTCTCACTTCAAATACAGTTACATTTTAATCAGATCATGAAATAACTATCAAAGGTGTAAGGCCCTGCAACCATTAGCTCAGCATGAAATTGTTGCGGGGCCTTAAACTTTTGATAGTAATTTCATGATCTGACAAAACAAAATTCATGGGATGCGACAATCCGATAAAAAGTAAAACTGGTGTGAGAGGCAAATACGTAACGGCAAATGCATTCTTGGGCACAACTGTTCATTCTACTCGATAAGCCAGGATCCTGAATGTTGAGTAATGTGATGTATAAAAATAATGTAACGTCGTGTTATGTTGAATCTGTGCTGATAGTTTGTCAGAAGTAGGGTGCCTGACAGATAGAGGTGGGGATGCCTCGGGAGAGGCCTATGCAGAGAGGGTGTTACTGTTATACCTCAACTAACTTACCTACTGTTTGCATCAGGGTGGGGTAGACAGATAGACATAACTTCACAACTATAGATTCATAAGAATAATATTAACTGCACCTGGGTATATCTCTCGTGTTATGATAGTTTATGATATGTTTGTATGGGGTAGAAACCACCCCTCCCAGGGACAGTTATCAAACTGAAAATATTGATACGTATAAAATCATGCAGACTGTTGTTCGAATCGTGTGATGTATAACAAAGGGAATGGAATCATTCAGTTCTAAGAAAGATGTTTCCAAAGACACAGCTCCTGAAATTCCTATTAGTTGCATCATTTTTAGAAGAATAGCTCATAAAAAGGCACAGCGTGGCTGAAAGATAACACGGAAAAGCAATAATTACTCTCTCTCTCTCTCTCTCTCTTATATATAAATCATTCTGTGTGTATTTCCATACTGGTATTTATTTCCTAGATAATGGTATTTTCAGGAATGAATGCATCCCTCCATAGAGTTATTTTCAGTTTAAATATAAATGTGAAGGTGTTCATTAATTGAACACATAATGTCACATTTACTTTGATATATTAAATCTGTGTTCTTTGATACCCTCTGTAAGGTAGCGGTGAAAATATACCAACTATCCATCAGAGTTTAACCGAAATGCCACCGAACAAAACAGAAGCACGATACGACGCAAAGGAAAGTGTTAATTTCTGCAATTATTGCCCATTGGTAAACTGAAATGATTGATGAAGTTAAGTTGAAGAAGTCAATTCACTAAATTTACACCTTTACTTGTTGTGATAATGAAGCCTCCTAGTCCCACTGGTTTGCTCATATATTTGTCATTCACTTGTCCAAGTTTAAGTTTAACAAAGGTACTTTTGATAGCCATATATGTAGTGGTAGGGATGCTCCTTATATTTATGAAATGGGGCAAAGGAAAAGGGGCTGCGTTGACACCATGTGGCATGGAGAATGGGGCGCGGGTCTTTACTATCCGGTCCAGGGGGTAAATTGAGTAAAATACCTCTACTGTCATAGTCAAATAACACAAGTAATAATTCATTTGTGACTAAATACAATTGTGTAATATCATTTTAAGAATGATTCGTTTCTTCGTGTTGGTAACAATTAGATTGAAATTAAAGATATAACTTAAAATTACGTGATAACATCCATCATTTTCAAGTCAAATCGGAATTTAGTGTTGTTGAATATTTCTAAGCGATTTTCCTTGTTGCTTATCGTTTAGAAAAACTCATTATTACGTTTTTACATTTTCTATGTTGTGTTTCAGAGATCCATTAACGCCATCTTGCGACCGCTTTCTGAACTGTAGAAAATTGTGCCGCAAGTCCTTGTAGTGATTGTGCGCAAATCAAAACGTGCACTACACAACAGAATTCTCATTTAAAAAAAAAATTATAACCTTTTATTTTATTTCTAGTATCCATATTGTTACCATGATTTTTAAGTATTTTAACTTTTCGATTCGTTTTCTTCTTTTTATCAGGAAGCTTCTGTGTTGTACGGATGCTTTTTTTATGCGACTCATTTTCATACAGCAAAACTTTCGCTCACAAAATGTTAGCCTTATTTTTTTTTTCATTGGAAAGTTAAGAAAAATGACTAATTTCTAGAGTCAATCTAAACAACTTTTTTCATTTAAAATACGACGGGGATTTCAAATATTGTTTCCTGCACATTTAAGTTAGGGAAATTAAGACATGAAACCTAATTCTGTCAAAAAGCAGCATATTTCAGACGAGAATGTTTAACTGATTGTTTCCTTTGGTTTGAAGAAGGTATTATTTGTGTCACATTATACTTTGATAAATGGGCCAAATACATTTATATGGAACTCCTCCCATCCTTGCAGGGGTACACCATCATGCCTTGCCATTCCTGAGAGGAAACCCATATTGGGGGTAAAAGCCAAAGAAAAACCAATATTTTCATGGGTTGTGTAGCTTGTAACTTGTAAGTGTTTACACATATCCAATGAACCATGGGTGAAAAGCCCAGTGCTTCACACCAACTTTGTTTGCAAGATTAATAAAGTGAAGGTTAATAAATATGGTGACCCCTGTGACCTTGACACAGGGAGTGTTGTGTGTTAAGGCCCTGAGAACTTGGAATTTGGCAGCAGTACAGCATTGGAACCCCCAATGATGGAATAAAATAGCCAATAATGTAGGTACTGTTGGAAACCATAGTCCTCATCTACCCTAAACGGGAAGCATGGGGCAATGCACAAAACCATTCATTCAAAAAATCAACGAATTTATACATAAAATACGAATAAAAGAATTGCTCACATGGTTTAAATCATTGCTAAATACATGCTTTCATGAACCTCTGTATTAAGTGAGTGTTTATGTTAAACGTTCATATTCCTTTGTTCGTTAAAATTTGAGAAACGTTTCAGCTTGAACTACTTTGGATTTAAAGTTTAGTTTGGCAGCATCATTTTCTAACATTTTAATATAATCTAATATCTCTTGTTCGGCATTGGAAAAATATACATAAGCTCAGATGAAACACAGAGAAGAAATGTAGGCATTGATTTTGAACTCATACAGTGAAATGTAGTTTCTCTTTTATTTGTCGGTATTTTCTCTCACTGTTATCTCAACGGGTTTTACAAGATCTACCTGGCTCACTTGAATACATCCTGCCATCTTCCACCAAGGTGACCTAAAGAGAATGCTTGTGTGCATCATTTCTTGCCTTTTCATCAGTTGTTACTGCCTAAAAGAGAAAATGAATGATGCAAAACGTTGAAATTATTTTCTTACCCCAAGACATACTGAAGCAGCGAATAGGTCTAATGATAATTAGAGGGGGAAACATTTGTTTGCGAATCTTTTACGGATAATTCCTGTTGTGTCACTCCGGTTTATATTCATTTGGTGTACTTTACAATGTCAAACTCGCCTTGATCCGAAGTTATTTAAACAAATTACCGCAACTGTGCTTCTTTGATCCGAGTATATCAAGATGAAATCACCTGCCGGAGTCATATTTCGTGTTACATCTCATACTGATCAAAAGCATTAGGCGAATAAGTGGCTCCCTTATCCAGCCAAGGTGACCACTAGGGGTCTAGCCGAGGTAAAAGTCAGCTGAACATCATGCCAAACGGATTAGATTGCTCTTAAAATGGAGCCATTTGTCCAGTTTATCCAACCTGGGGACTTGCTTGTCGGGAACGTCTGTTGATATATCATGATATTGTGTGTTTTATGGCTAAATTTGAGCATTTTTAACGGGGATAATGGAGTGAAAGTGGTTCTGTTACTGGCAACAGGGAACTGAGCGAGACAAGTTAATGTAGCAAGGAGGTAGGTGGTGAAATGCTGATGCATAGGGAAGGAATGACCTTCACAGGGTGCCCGGATGACGTCCTACCCACCCAACCTCATAACGTACATTTCCAGCATAACAGAGAAAATTAATAAGTGAAAAATGAGCTGCTAGGCACGTAAAGGTCTGCTCAGGGCCCAGGGTCCCGCAGGCATACGGAGAGATTTCCCGCCAAGAGATGGGACTTCCTGTCGCTCACGTGATCGTGATGGATTCCACTTCCTGGCGGGAGGCTCTTGGGAAGGGGGACTACTTTACCTCCTCACGCAGTCCATCACCCCAGTTTGGTGGCCTCTCTCCCTGGAAATTGAACCTACTCAGTAGCAAAATATGATCAGCATACGTCAATTATGCCAGCAAAGAAGCTGAAATAATGTTATTTACCAACTAATGGATGGGAGACCACCTAGTGGGGACAGATACATATCCCATGTCATAATGGCATATTCATACACACCTATTTTAACACAGTATACTCAAGTTAATTAAAATCACACCTGCTTGCCATACATCCTAGCTCATATTTTACTTAAACCATTACTAGACAGATTTAATATTTATAATCTGTAATGGAAAATGCCTCCGTTGGAGCGCTTTGCTGATGAATACAGAACGCAGCTTCAATAAAGTCTTAGCATTTGTACAGATGTGCAGTTATTAATCTGAAATACATTTGAAGAGTAAATCAAGATGTATTTATAATTTCACAAATCGAATTACTGTATATATAATTTTGCACAGGTATACAACTTACTTAAATTATCCGATCTTAGTGAAAGAGGTATTGTCAAAGTTGTTAAAAGGAACTGTTCAAGTACTTTTTCAGTATTAATAAATTGATAATCATTTCAGATGGGGTTTTTAAATTATTTTGTTATCAGATTAATATCTTGAACAGTTTCTATAGTACTTTCGTAAAAATGGAAATCGAAACAAAATGCCAGCCCTGCATAGTGAAAAGAAATTTATACCATGCAAAAACCTATACATGTATATTTTTTAATCACATCAATACACATCTTTACAATACATCACATTTTTGTTACAACTTGTTTACTTAATTTTCTAATTAGCGAGTTGCTGATTTATTGACACATTGAGAGATACAAGATTCTCGAAGTCAGTAATTTCATTATCCCAGCAAGTAGTTATCTAAAGAAAAAAGAAACTCTTTTTTGTATTTTGTTTTCTTCTCTTGTTCATCATCGCATGTAATGGATAAAAAGTAATTTGGTTGTTTTGCATCATTTATTTTCTCTGTTATGCAGTAACAACTGGTGAAAAGGCAAGAAATGATGCGCACAAGCATTCTCTTTAGGTCACCTTGGTGGAAGATGGCAGGATGTATTCAAGTGAGCCAGGTAGATCTTGTAAACCCGTTGAGATAACAGTGAGAGAAAATACCGACAAATAAAAGAGAAACTACATTTCACTGTATGAGTTACATATCTTCTTTCTATGATTTATCAAAAACTGTTGATATAATGTAATACCACGTTGATAACGATACATTCCGTTTCGACGATGACCAACATAAACAGATAGCATTAAATATTCAACCATCACACCAGCATTCGTTTTCCATTTTTACTTTGCAAGTAATTAAAATGGTTGCGTTGCATTTAGATGAAAATATAAATTTTCTATGGTTTGTTTTTAATACGATACGACAATAATTTAGCTTGAAAACGTCTTCTTCATTCACTATTGTTCGTTGCATCAAGAAATATTTAGCACTGAAATAGTTTTTACAGTATACGTTTTAAAATTGATTTAGATATCAAATATTTAACATTATATTGTTCCAAATCTAACTGAACTTTCGTTCCTGTGAAAACAATATTTGGTTGTGCTCAGTTTTCAATAAGTGTAAAGTTAACTTCATCAATGTAGAAAACTCATAAATGTATTTGGCTGGTCCTTTATTTGATTGAAAATACAATTCAGCACCTTTACCTGAGTATAACAATCATCATATAAACAATCATTATATAAATCACAGTTTCAGTTTTCAGCTTTCGTCATGTTTCGGAGTAACTGTTTTCTTCTTTTCGTCCTGCACGTTATGGTGATGACCGTCTTGTTCTGAGGATGGCCGCGTGTCTCCAATTCCAGCCATGTCATGCAAAATGTCCATATCAGTATCAACGTTCTGAAGAAGTATAAAATGTACTTATTAGACACTTGTGATTAAGATGACCTAATCTAACAATCAAGGTTTTTCCAAATTAATTTTTGTTTCTTGAATTAGGTGAATTAGCCTAATTCACCTAATTAGGCAAAAAATTAGGCGAATTAGGCAAATTCGCCTAATTAGGCTAACAAAAATAAATTGGAAAAACCTCGAATGTTCAAATTGCAAAACACATTTAGCTAAACTTACCGTTTAAATTTCTTGTAACAAACTCAAAAAATATCATCGATCCTTTGTCAAAGTCTAATATGCCATCACAAACTTTCACACAATAGCATAAACTTATACACAATCATGACATTTTACGTTTCCTTCAAACAGTGACACTTACAGACTTCTCTTGCGTTTTACTTCCTTCCTCTACCTCTGCTTCTGATGTCCAGTATTTTGGCAGCCATTTCTTCTTCAGTAATTCTATTTCGTCCATAAGAGAATCGGAAATGAATGGAAAACTAAAGCCGAGGAAATTGGAATCGTCATCTGCTTTTCCCCCTGAAAAATTATTTGTGCTTAATTATCTAATTTGTTCCGACATCTCTTCTTGGAGCAGAAGCACAATTCTTATTTGTTGGATCACAGTAGTATTTCATTCGCGATATTGTACAGATAACATTTTGAAGTGAGACCACCGAAAATGTTTCACTTGGCCCCTAAATATTCATATCAATTTCGGTAATAAAAAATATTTGTCATTCTCCGCTGTTCTGTTCATTTGAGGGTTTTTATTCTTGTGAAGTGCGGCAGAAAGAAAACATTAAATAAATAGCTCGATTGAATGTACACTGTAAATGCCTAAGAACATTTTATATTGACCTTTCTTCCAGTTTTCGTAGTCTTCTTTGTCTTCATCCTCAGCTTCTCCAATCTTTATCTGTTCATTTAAGTCTCCGTGAATGGCTTCATGTGGGTCGCTTACACTTGGTACTCCTGCGTCAAGAAGCGTGTAATTCATGTAAAATAATAAATGTAGTTACAAAATTACTAAAGAACAGACAGGACTGCCCTTGTTTAATCATTAAACATGCTGTACCAAGTCTGACAGGATTCCTTTACATTTTTGTATTTATTAACTTAAATAATTTAATTACAGAAAAATTATTTTGCATCAATAGAAAGGGACAAAAACAGTAACCGAATTATGGAATTGGGAAGAGGTTAGGGTTTACGAAGTATTAATTCTTGATGTGAATTCAGTACCTCTGGGTCCCACATCCATTCTAGGACTGTCATCGTGTATGTGTTTAGAACCATCCTCTTGGTGCATAAATTGATGAGCATCCTCGAGATTGGCAGAAGGGTGATCTTTTTCAGCATCTTTCTCCTTCATTTTCTGATCATGTTTGGCGTGGTCAGTACCCTGTTTCGTATCACCGTGCATTAGTACACCATGCATTTTATCCATTGCGTCCTAATAATCAGTCAAAACACATTCCATAAAAGTGGACCGACACAGGACGTGTAATTGATAATAAATTCAGCAGGTCGTCACATGTTTCAGTTGCAGTGAATTTGCTTAATGAACTGCATTAAATAGATGGACACAGGACTAAATTTCGTAAATGTCGGCTAATCTTATGCATTTTTTAAATCTGTGATGAAAATATCTTGCCATGAATGTATTATGTATTACATTACCGATTTTTCCCTCCATTATATTACTTACTTTCACTCCAGGAGCGTCATGGTTCTCTGTGTTTTTCATCATATCCTTGTGATCTCTACCGTGGTCATCACCGTCCACTTCATCACCATGCATCAACACCCCGTGAAGTGATTCCATCGCATCCTACAACAAAAATGGAATAAAATTCGATAAGACTATGTGGTCTTCAGCTTAAAATAGTGACATCGATTCAATTTTATCACTAGAAACAAGTGTTGTCACATTCGACAGACAACATGCAAATAATTGCAAAATAGTTTAAAGATTAAAACCTTAATCTAATTGGAAATATTTTATTTCATTACAGTTGTGCAGATGAAGTTGAATTCCTTATCTCTAAATGGTTTCAAACCGGTAGTTTTAAATGAAATGAAGAGCTTGAAGAAATGTGGCAATAAATACCATGGGACCAGACTGTGTATTCTCAGATTCTACATCTGCTGTTTTCTGATCCATGTGTTGGACATCTTCGCCCTCGTTATGCATTAATTCGTGTGCACAATCACCTCCTACAATAAACCGATAAAGATATGTTATGGGATAAAAGGTCATACACTGTCTGTTAACTGGTCAAGTTAAGGCAGTCTAGTTTCCAAAGCGGCGGGTGCTTTACGCTTGTAATTCGAATTTTGCTTGGCAACGAATAGAAAAGTCTGCTATTATCGCTTATTTTTTTAGTTTTTTATTCATCCGAACGGAACTAATCGATCCATTCAATTCAAGGCCTAAAACGAATTTCTTGTATCTTAAAAAGTTTTTTGGGGTATAGCTACAGAAAAAAATTGGACTTTACTAGAGT
Source organism: Haplosyllis anthogorgicola (assembly GCA_038406195.1). Lineage (NCBI taxonomy): Eukaryota > Metazoa > Annelida > Polychaeta > Phyllodocida > Syllidae > Haplosyllis > Haplosyllis anthogorgicola. Next base: position 13,692 of record JBCAUI010542471.1, read on the forward strand.
ACATGCAAAATTTATTTCAAGGTTTGTATGCAAGCAATACCAAGTCCGCTGGCAATTAAAGCCCTTGCTAGTGCCTGGCTACTAGCGCGGGTTGGGACTAATCGATTTTTTCTTCCAGTAAGTCATGTGACAAAAAATGCACAAATTTTGGGGGTCTGGTGGACAGCTGTATTTTGGTTATAAATGATAGCATAACCATGAAATCCAGTCTACTGGTCAAATGCGGGAAAATGCACAAGGGGTTCCAATACAATGATTTCTACCAGGTGTCACTACTGATGCCATAAATAGTCAACCTTAAATGGCGCTGACCAGATGTAAATTTCCGATAGTACCCACCAGCAGCTAGAAGCTTGATGCAGGTCCCCAGCAAAAATACCAACCCTAATAATTTTTAACACACAATAAATCAATGTAACAATATGATCAAATGCACCAAAAATTATAATTAGCTGTATATAGAATGGCTATCTACTCGTGTTTAGGTGGTAAGAAATATCTTATATGTATCAAGTTTCAATAACAAGATATGTCAACAAAGAAAGTATCAGTTTACATGTATTTACTTTCGATACAACTCACTTAAAAGAGTATCCTTACTGAGTTCTTCGACGGAAAATCAGCAACAGAGTGTGAGACAATGGAAAATTACAAAGATCACATGTATTGCACATTGTGCTATAATAACTTTTCACTGAACAGCAGAAAGCCAAAGCTACTTCCTTGTGATCACATTGTATGTGAAAAATGTCTCAAGCAGGTTTGTAAAAATGTCCAGAGAAACTTTTCATGTCCAGAATGTCATGCAAATCATCCAGTTTCCAAGTATCCAGATCAAAAGGAAATTATTGCAATTCTTGAAGAAATTCAGAAAAAGAAAGAGGAAAGGAAAGCACAAAGGAAAAATTCAATAATGCATGAAGAAAGATGGGTAAGAAAAAGTCGAAGATTAACATTGCTGAAATCAAAGAAGACACCAACACGAAAGACCCAGACACCGAGGAGAATTCCGGCGATAATCTAGATGTACCCAAAAATGATGACGAAAATGAATGCGATTCAGATGTCAAGGAACCAGAAACAGTTGCCACCCAGAATCAAGCCAGAAACCATGAAATCCAGGCCACAAATAAAGTTGTTGCTGCCAAGAAAGGTACGTTGGTCCACAGCAACAGTTCACCAAGGACGTACAGTGGTAACTTTAGCAACGGTGCAAGACCCAAAGTTGGCAACCATAACAACCAACCTAGCAACGACCAAAAAATGTGCTCGATGCATAAGAAAAGATTTATAATGATTTGTAAAGACCATGGTGTTTTGGTGTGTCACGAATGTTGGAAAACCAAGCACAATCTTTGCTCGACTAATGATTTTTGGGACGAAATAGACAGTAGAAAGCAAAAATTGCTAGACGGAATTTACAGACAAGAGGCCACCTTGAGAAATTACAAACATGAAGTTGAAAGAGCCTTTGATGCATTTGATTTCAAGTCCAACAAAACTCTTGAAGATATCAAAGAATGCAGAGAAATGTGGACAAATGAAATTACAAATTTCTTTGAGAGAGTGCAAAATGCAATCGAAAAGAAACTGATACAAGAGAAAGAAAAGAAACAGAATTTTGATGATAATGTTGAGGGATTGTTGTTAAGATACACTGAGTGTAAAGAAAATACAGCGCCCATTGGTGAAAATGACATTCACAAAATATTTGACTTAGAGAAGGAAACTGGAGACATCAATAAAGAATCAGATACATTAAGACTGAAAACAAGCTTTTTTGAAAACAGAAAATTTATGCCCAAACAGAGAGGGACCCTACTCGCTGATGCCCGGAGAAGGATCGCTGACGAGATGGGATGTCTTGGGGTTATCCACGTGGATGTGATTGGTGCCCCGTCCAGGGACAGTAACGGGCCTGGAACAACAGGTATGTTTCCCGTATTCGTTATGGAGAATCAGTAGCGGATCTAGAGGGGTGGGGGGGGGGGGCTTTCGGGGCCAGTCCCCACCTAACCTCTGCTAAACCATGTTTGTTCGCCATTTTGGGCCCCCTCTGCGGCTGTTAAAACATGTTTGGCGGCCATTTGCCCCCCCCCCCCGAACAAATTTCTAGATCCGTTACTGAGAATATATTTACTTACGATGAGAATATTAATTTCTTTCAATTTAAAAGAACGAGGACTACCTTGTTGGGCAGCTGTCACTTTTACCAGCCAACCTATATTTAGAAGTGAATGGGGGGGGGGGCGTTTGTCCTTGTCAAACGTATCAACATATATACATGCTCTGAACTGGGAATTGGAGCGGTCCAGTCCTTGGCCAACTTGCTGTTAGCTTAGTGAATCTAGCCATTAGTATTTAAAATATATTCTATCACACTAGTTCGGCTCGTAACAATTAGTTTAACTTTTCAGATGCGAGCACTGTGAATGCCAGAAGCAACAGAAGCAACTCGACGGTATACCCCAACATAACACCACCCAAAACTGCACCGGCATACCAAACCAGTAACACAAGCGCAAGGCGCGCTTCGGCTGTACCAGAGGCTTTTGCGGGATGTAGCCGAAGAATTCCGGAATCTGTGGAATATATTCCTCCTCCTGAGTTCCGCCCACCTCCTGCAGAGGTAGTAGCCGCCATGGGAGGGTGTATGCCCGCACCTCTACACTATGGTGGGGCACCACCACCTTATGCAGATCCATAGGATCCATTCTTACGATCCCGTTACTCCACTCGCCAATCTTTTCCCCTGACTCCATATTCCACTCCAACCTCCTACTCACTGTCTTCTTATGCCCTACTCTTAGCGCAATTTTGTCTTTTTGGTCCTTTTATAATAACATGACCTGTGAAATGATTCAACAGATAGTATTTCCTATCCTCAATATCATTGTCAAGGTTGACTTAAAGAATATGTACAGAGACACATTTTGATTGGTTTATTTTTTTCAGAAATATATTTCTTTCTGTCACGTAGAACACCATATGGTCATCTGCTCTGTATGAATCCAATTCAGACTAAACAAGAGATCATCATATCCAAATGACGTGGCATTGCCAGGGGCGGATCCAGGATTTGGTCGAGAGGGGCCCAACTTGGCCAATGCAAATGTTTGCCGATGGAGTGAAGTGAAGTCGCACGAGCGCAGTGAGATAGTAACAGGGTGGGGTCAGGGGCCCACTGTAGGGTCCCAGAAACCCTCAGGGTTGTTTATTAACAAAATATGCATTCTCCTGCATTTCTGGTGACCTTTTATGTTTAATTTTTCTGGAATTATTTGCAATGGTGTATCCGTGGAAAATTATCTACAGGAAGAGTAGTAAGGACATGGAATAAGTGGAGGGTATGCTGAGCAATGTGAGGTTAGAAAAATGTTGGGAGATATTTCACTAAAAATGATGCCAAGCGGAGTGAGGCTGGAAATTTTTTGGAAAACACACTCTTAAGTATCATGCTGAGCGAAGCGAGGCTGACAAATTATACAAATTACGGTCTAATTTGAGTGTTTTGAGGTGCTTGGGCCCCAAAACTGAGGGCTAGCGGGGGGCCCGGGGTCCGTCGCTGCCTTACAAAATTTGTGGTGTTGTTTCTATTCTGAGTGTTACGTTGTGATACTATTGGACAGTAACTGATGCCCATTCTTAAGACAAGCTCCGAAATTGGCTGTTTTTCGTAGGTTGGCAGATTATTTTTGAATTCGCTTACAGGAAATTCTAAATCACTCAAGAATAAAACTAATAGTGAAAACTAACCATAACCTAATGATATTAGAAATTGTAATTGTATTAGGTAAAGAGATGTACCTTTACAAGGTCCAACTCCGTCCTGGGCTTGTTTTGCTTTCTCGGCGTCTGTGGCCTGGAGCCGGAGGTAGGTGTCCTCGTTCTTGTGGTCCTCCCCTGTGTCCCCGTCCCCGTGCATGAGTACACCGTGCATGTACTCCATACCCGGTTCTGGTCCTGTGTAATACAGAAATGACATGAATTTTAACAATTCTTTACTACCAAACTAATTTTAGTAGAACACAATGACGCAGCATATAGTGGAATTATTTCAGAGATATTTAGTAAAGCGGGTTGTCTCGTTTAAAAATAATATATTTAAGCCATTATATTTAACCATTATATTTGTCTTGGTAATAATTTCATTCCAGTAATTAAAATTTATGAAGTGTAACAATATTTATTGCTCTGTTTCTAATGACGCATATTAAGTTAATAACACAGACACCAATGTAGTGAAGATGTACTGTCAAAACTTTAATTGGTCACATAAAATTCTCGCTGCTATGAAAACACGAAAAGAGATATTTGTAACCAACGCGAAAATAAATTTGTTACAATTTAATGAAAAGAGCGAAATGAATCCGAGAAACATGAAATTAAGTTTCCAACCTACCATATTTCGGTGGCTTCTCAGTCGGTGCAGAATTTACAACAAAACTCAAACATATAATTGGCACAAATATCCTAAGTGTGAGAAAACCGCATAATTCCATAGTTACTTAGAAATGTTATTTTTCTTCCAGAGTTAACAGTGTTCTTGTATTGGCGCACTTAATAATAATATCGTGCTTTAGGGATAACTATCACTTTGTTTTGCTTCCTGCTCTTTACAAAGTTCACAGAGTGACGTGTGTTTAAAATTAACTAAACAATGACTAAAATTGGAAAAAAGTAAACTGAAACGTGGAAATTTAAACGTAACTAAATCACATGTGGTCCATATCGATTATTCGAGATTGTTTGTAATTCAGTTCTCCTGTTCAAAAAAACGAGTTAAAATCAATAGACGTCAGCTTTATGTAAATGGACAATATGGCAACAGGGTGTATTACAATGATGACGCGAAATTAAATTTCCTGTGTGGTGTCAAATCTCATACGTTTTCATTTGTTTTATTTTCTCTCTCTCTTTTATTAACAAATGCGGAATACGTACACAAGTTTCTGACGTCCAGGTAATTTCATAAATACCGTAAATTGCCTATTTGACGCGCATGCGCGTTACACTTATTTTTTGAATCGCACTATATTTAAGATCAGGCAAATTCTATCTGGAAAACTTGTTAATGATCGATGACACAACTGCCAACATCATATAACATTACACAAAAGTACCATATGATGGTAGAAATCCATTCCATGTATCCATGTAGATATTTTTAACTGACAAACTACAAATTTAAGCGATTTTTCAATGTTTCTTTCTTTTATTTAATTGAAGTGGAATAAACCTTTATAAAAATTTCTGAGGACGGAAATTTGTTTAACAATAACAAAAGTTGAAAAAATATTATCAAGGGAATATTTATAATAAGGCAGGTCAATCTGGTCACACATGAAAGGTGACGCACATCTTACACAATGGCATTTCACTTAGGTTATTTTGCGTTATGCATTATTTTCACTTAATTTACTGCTGTCGCTTCATTATAACAAATGATATAAATGGATTTCCGGAATTCTTTGTTAAAGATTTTACTCATCGTAAATACAAGACACGTACAATGTCCAATTGATCTGTACAATTGATTTGCCACCTTTTCAGGAAAATTCAGATTAATCCTACATTGTGAAACATTAATTCGCTTAAATTTAATATCAATATATCATAAATAGAATCATAAATACAACAAGGGTATAAACTGATGAATGTCAATCACAGACTGAACTATCACGGAATAAAGTCACTACACAAATGCTTAACTCGAAAACGATTAATATATTATCAAATATGAACTTCTCATTCTCTTCAAATGCTACTTTTGTAATTTTGTAAATATCGCGTATATCACAGACGAAATATCGACAGATACAATAATCAAGTTTGAATTTTACATAAATATACAACATCTTGCATATACTTGTTGCCATGAATTTCAATAAATAAATCACGACAAAAGTTTTTTCCCCCAAACTATTATCACATTTTTTGATAGAAACGATGTACACATCCAAAAACAATATCAGCAGAGCAAAGTTGTTCGTACAAATAGTGTTTTTTATGGATAAGACAGCACTGTACAAAATGTTCAACGATATGCACTGTTCACATTGTTCTACTAACTGGACACGTATAATTAATTAATTAATAAGCACTTATATCTGTAACTTTTCAGGGAGTTTACATTTACATATATTTTTTGCTAATGTTAAATTATTTTAGTTCTGATGGTTATTTATCTATGGTACGAAGATAAACTATTTAGTTAACCGAACACATCTTGCTGCATGCATCAGCCTTTTCTATTTGCATAATTAAACCTACGTACACCGCACTGTCATCAATTGAAGAGTTCTTTTTAACTGACAACACCACCGTCTTCGAATGTCTCTTAATCTCACTGTCGATTTATCAATAAACAATAGTCTTTGATTTACAAATTAATTAAACATTTATCACAAAACTTCACCCAGCAATTCTGTCAAAATATCTGATCTTGTAAACAATCTGTGTAAAATATTTTATCCTTTAAACTACCAATGCATAGACCTCTTTCTCATAAATATGGGTATGTGTGACTCCAGAAAAATGGTTGTGCTTTGGCATAAGAGAAAGGACTGCTGTGTTACCTCCCAAAAAAACCCAAACAAACATGAAGATACAAAAACATCTATGTCAATTTCACGGCTACAATGGACAGGTCAAACAAGATCCTGTTGCACTTAATCTCTTTGTATCTATTTGAGAGCCTTAACATCCGATTCGTCTTGTATCATCGCTTCCATTTCCTCAAAATCTTCCATCAACTGTGAAGCTCTGAAATTTACATTTGTGTGATATTTATTTCCTGTGCACGATAACAAGATGGAAATCAACCAAACCGAGGAATTAAATTACAAATGAGGATAAAGCTGCCAGAATGAAAAGCACAAGGTATGATTCAGCTGGATTACTTGTATGCTAGTTTTTGATCTGATAAATATTAGTTATACTCTGACCCAATGGCATTCTGTTCGATAATTACAGTTCCAGAGATACAGAATACATGCGTATGCTTGTTCAATATGAAAATCTTAGTATATTTAAGTATTTTATGGATTCATACAAACCTTAGGTGGTGTTGCACAAATGCTTGATCTGGATCTGGAGTTGTGAGTCCGGAGCCTTTGCCGTCGTCTCTCTCAATACCCAGCTCAACCTCTTCATCCGAGAGATCTCCTTCCATCATGCTCATGCGCGATATTTTGCCATCTGCTACATTAAATTAAAATGACTGTTCTTGAAAATACATCTATGCAATGGTATAGCAATACTATCCTCATCATATAAATTCACAACATACGTAACCGAAAATATACACATTTTGTCCATGTAGTACAGTAGAACCTGTCTTGAGCGACACTGAACTTTTCCCTCGAAAAATTGTCGTAAAAGGCAGGATGTCGCCCAAGACAGAGTCATTTAAACATGTTTTAACAATGTTGTATGCAGAGAAAAGTGTCGTAAAAAGGCATGATGTCGTTCAAGTGTCGCTCAAGACAAGTTCTACTGTACATAATTCTTACCCGTGACACGCCCTTCCTGTGATGCTAATTCCCACTCCAACTGATCCAGCGCCTCAGTATCGGCTCTATCGTCCGACTGCTTCTTGCCAACATCGTCATATCGGCTTAAATCTTCACCATCCATAACTTAAATGTAAAGATTTTGCAATTTTACATGAAACTATAATACTTTATAGAGCATAAAGTCGGTATCGATCAGAATTTTATGATGCAAAACGAGAAACAAACGCATTTGTACAAGCATTATAGTTTTTTAGTATTTCCATGATACAATAAATAATGCACAACATCGAATGCTAGGACTAATAGTTGAATACTTTTTGCTTGAAATAGATAGTGGTAATCTCTTGTAGGTTTATTTATTTAAAGGGAAGGGAATAAGACATGCGAGGTAAAATAAGAATGTAACAATAAGAAGTCTAACCTCCTGGATCAAGATCTACCGAGTCATCTTGAAAGCATGAGAGGAGTGAATGTTACAAATGAAATGCTAATGTTGGACTGTTTAAGACTGCTAATTTATTAGTTTTCATGGGATTTGTCCTTATCTTGAAAGCATTAATACACTTTACATAATGATTTGACATATCTAACAATGTCACTTCAGAAAATTTCCTTTTGTCATGATTAAGTAATGATCCATACCAATAGCTCTTGATTGTGGCCTGCTTGATGTCGGAGTTTTCACTCTGAATGATCTGTTAGTTTGATTTCTGGATGTAGATTTTGATACTGAATTACTGCCCATAGTAGCTGACGTTCTGGATTTAGGACCGGATCTCGAGCTCTTTGCAACTTTTGGTCTGTAAACATTAAACTATGAATTAAGATCCTCAAATTTGTTTATTTCCAACATGGACCAACTAATTTCAGTCCAAAAATTACACCAATGTTAATTTTGTCTTTCTCATGTAATTTCTGGAAAAAATTGTTTGGAGAAGTTGATGCTGACAGCCACCATGTCTCTTGTAGGGCCCACAATTTCAGTAAAGAATCTAGAGTCCACTTTGCTTACCTGACATAAAAAGTAATTAATCGTGCTACCAACTGAATCTCAGTTCAATAGTCGATCACCATTTAACATTTTGTACGTCCTAAACATTTGGTGAGTACTGTGGCGTTATTTTATACTTACTCATTAAAGCTGGGTTCTGGCCCAGCATTAGTGGCCCGCAGACTGAAGGACACAACACTGTCTGATCTGCCGTCATCAGTTGGGACATCACTGTGATTGTAGAAGTCCCGCACACCATCACGCACACTGTCGTCGTCAAGGAAACCAGTCACAGCACTGTCGTCTACCCTGTCACCAAGACTACTATCTGGTCTCCATGAGCGCGGTCCCATCTGGTACACTGAAAAAGGATATTTGCGTTACCTCTGAAATGGTCTAAAAGATATGCATGCTATGTACGAAAGCCACAATCTTTTTTCCTCTGTACACTCTGTACAACCCATCTTACTGGTTGATTTTTGTACATTTCTATAGATATTTCTTCTGAATACACGTACATCAATGTTTACTTACATTTATTGCTAACTTTATATTTGTCGTCCTTTTTCTTTCTGTCTCGGGACGGAGTCATCACCCTCTCCTCTGGAAGAGGGGACGCTACACCCATTCGGAAAAAATCAGTGAGTGAAGTAGTGTTGGTGACCATACTCTCTAAACCTATATTCTGGCGTAAACGAATTAAAAAAAAAAGTATTATGAGCGTTTCCACTTCCATGTATACCTGCACAGAAATGATCAAGTGACCCCCACAAAAAACAAACGCATGCACCCATGCATTAAAATTATCGGCAATAGTCAGATTTTCTAGTCGCGACAGAGTGAAGACATTAAATTAATAAGATTCCTCTCGGACGTATTGGTTGTATCTCTCGAAGAATTCATGTCAATCCGATAATGTATTACTTGCGTGAGGTAAGTACTTTTCGACAGTATCACACTGTCCTCATCAGCTTCAATGAATGATTTGGACCAAAAGGATATGAGATTTA
>JBCAUI010542472.1:0-10757 GCA_038406195.1 Haplosyllis anthogorgicola
GCTACAATATCACATGGATACAAATGAAGTGTCTAAGATCAAATCCCAAATAAGTGACCTATGAAAAACATAAATATTGCTGCCAAACTGCAAATATAAGTGGCATCAATATAATTTTTACAGGAAATAAAAGAGGGTACACAGATGCATAACACTGCTAAATATGAAGTTCACCAACTGCATCTTCAGGAGAAAGATTCAAAGAAAAAAACCCAAATATGGCTGCCAATTTGAGAACAATGGTCACAGCAACATAATTTTGCTAGGCTTTGAGATAGGCATAGGTGCATCTGTGTAAGATATGAAGTCTCTATGATCAGTAGCGTGCTCGGGGCAGCTGTGCACAGACGACAACGGGAACGACAATGACAACAGATTTTTCAGAGCGTAAAGTATTTCATAAGCAAAATAAAAATAAAATGATAAAAGCCACCGCTTGGCGGTGATATTTATTTTCATTTGGGAGCTTAATATTCTAAGAAATATGGATGAATGAAATTTGCCCTAAAATGTGTAATCCTTGGAATCCATAATTCTTGAAATATTAAGCTCCCAAATGAAAATAAATATTACCAGGTGACAATATATAGTTTTGTCTCCGTCATGGAAAAATTTGGGATATTTTATTAAATGCCTTCTTGACAAAACTTAATGAGAACATAATTGAAAAGAACATAATTGAAAAGATAACATTTAGCTCAACTTCGCTCCAATGGTGATTACAAGGAGTTTATATGCAAGCATGGGATCTAATTGAACTTTGATGCAAGCAAGGACGTTTCTCCCCCCTGTAATGTTATGCAAAAAGTTGGGCAAGAAGGCTCCATATATAAATCTGAATATTTAACTGCCCCGCCAAGCGGTGGCTTTTATCATTTTATTTTTATTTTGCTTATGAAATATTTTCCGCTCTGAAAAATCTGTTGTACTTACTAAAAATAAGATAACATTGCATATGAAAAAGAGGGGATCCGTTTCATCTTATCTTGGTCGCTTGCCGTTCTGAAATCCGTCCTTGTTTAGAGAGAAAAAACAAGTGACCAAATAAATAGGCAATGTAACGTTATGCATTTCTGTTTTAAAAAACTTCCGCAGAAGTCGTGCACATGAGGCGTGACTAAACAAAAGAGATTTATTTCTTATTAGTTATGTTACGATATTAAAAAATCGAAATATTCGAACAAATTTGTTTTAAAATGTCTAAAATCTTTGTCACATCTATTCAGAAAATGTCTAATATCATGGAAATTTTAATTTATTATAATTCCTTTCATATGAACTGATACGGTTTCATCTTAATTTTCCCATATAGTGATGTCTACTAATGTTTCACCAAATCATAATAAAAGTATCGAACTGTAACCTCATCATAAAAGCCCAAAATCAATAGGCGATCAGCCATGTAAAATAGGACAATACCGGTCAAAAGTTCTGTTGAAAAATGCATCATTTTTATTGTAACATATGGAGACAAAGAAGAATTCTTTGACGTCAATATATTATTTACGGGATCATTGGTTAAATGTCTTGATTGTTCTGTACGTGGGTGTACAACAATTCAACTGTGCTCTATATCAACAAAAACACGTCATCTACACACAGCGAGGATATGTGCGCAGTTTTGCGTGGGAGAAACCTGATCCACCTTTGGTGCGGCCCAATGGCAAAACAATATGTAGGGCAAACATCTCACAGAAAAAGCTGCAAAAATCTCTTGATTCTCTACCAAAAGCAAACTCCGTGCCTATTTTCTAACCACACATATCCCGTGTACAGGTTTACCGCAAGCAATATGTGGCAATTGTGATTTGTCATTAATTATGAGTGCGTTCACTCGATAACTCGAACCCCGTATCCGCCTTTGCATATTTACAAACAGAATAATAAAAGAGCAACACATTACCATAAAATTTTGGATATTTTGTATCCAGCTGTGAGATCCTACAGGATTGTGTATTTTAAACTGTTTCGGGATCTCCTTTTTTCCACTTTTCTTTTGCTCTTCTTTTCCCCGTGACTGTGTCTTTTCGCTGCTATCCGTCCCAGTCGGCTTTTGCGAACAAGTACTTGACTTGCTATCATCTCCATATTCCTTTTTGGAACTTAAATTTTCACTCTCAACTTTTTGAAAACTTTGCTGCTGTTTATTATCACTTTCTACTTTTTCTGAGCCCTTGGGTTTCTCTTTGGTCACATTATTGTTATTTTCCGCTTTCAACTCAATGCCACTGTCCGTATCCACATCGAGAGAGACTTTGACTTCAGCTTTATCATAGCAATGCTTCACACTACTTTCTGCTTCCTGAGCGTGAGGATTCGTAAAAATCGACAGTTTCTGCTGAAGGTCCCGTTTTAACCTTTCAGTGACCTCTGCAATTGTCTTTTGCCTCTTGGTCCCAAAAGTGTTTACATCTTTTTCTTTACTTTGGCCATCATCGTGTTTCCTTTTCATTTTACCAAGCCTGATACCCGTTTGCCATGTTACAGTCATCTGGGCCTTTCAAGTAAAATACTCCCGTTTCAGTATGTGAGTGAGTGTGTGCGCGGCAGCAAAACGATATGCCAACGTTATCTACCTACTGGCTTGTTCACGTTTTAAGGTATATGGTCGGCGAGTCGATTCCAAGGCTTCTCCCTCCCACACCGACCTCGTTGCATTCAAGCCAGCCACAAGCCGCCCACGCAATCTCCTGTTCATCTGTTTACATGTGATTTGTATTTATTTCTGTCCCAGCGCTTCCTCTCGTTGTGCTGGCTCTAGGCTGATTCAAGTATCGGTTTAACAGTTAATTTATTAATTAGATCAGGGTGTTTTCTCTAGAAGACAATCAATTACAAAAGGGTAACGATCCCAGGGATATATGTGATCAAAACAGCTTCAACCTGTTGACTTCCCGCTTCAAAGCTGTCAACTGATTGCTTTCTTCGCACAAGGCTAATATTGATGGGTATTTTTAGTGTTAATTGGCTAATTGGCTGATATTAATATCAGAGTTAATGGTGACGAGCCTCCTACTCACGAACCCCGTATCCTTCCTTATATCTTCGTAATGAAACCAATTACGCCTGCTCTACTTGTCGGATCATTTACATAAGATATCACCGAATTAATCGCCAAAATCACTACATTCATCGTGAATGCGCTCGCAATACGCACAGAATGACTATTTGTTCAACTGCACAATGATAGATAACAAGGATGTAGCTTGCAAAATAAGATAATGATACTTTCCAACTAAAATGAGCTCTATAATAAGCATTCTGGACCTATTTGGCCTCCTGAATTATGAACTGCGCATCCTGTTACAATTGCCTGTTTAACTGTTTCTTCCTCCACCGAAACCGTACACATTAGTAATTATAAATTACACAGGGTCACTGTTATGAAAGAGGTGCGTTTTTCTCTGAAAAAGGTGCGTTTTTCTCAGCCTCGTATAAATTACGAGACTAACCACTTCTAGCAAGGAAGACAATAATGGTTTCTCCATATCAAATCAATGATTTATCTCATTAGACAAAACTGTCTTAACTTCCAACAGTGGCTGCTGCCTACTACTCCCACGCCGACCATTTAATGGAAACAATTACTACATACAGAATCGACTTTTTCTAAACAAATAATACAATCGAAAGGTACGGTTCACAAATGCACTTGTTATCTCTGCGACTCCAGTTGACATTTCTACTAAAAGATAAAAGGCCGCGAGTGTAATTTTTCGAGCAAATTAGACTACTTTCGGAGTTGACGTGTCTTCGTTTTACCTATCATTTCAGGGCAGGCCATGTGGGGGGGGACCCGCGGAAAATGGACAATAAGTGGCTTTGTACAAAGCTGTCCAGCCTAACCTCAAGTTGTCACCAAAGTGTAACAAGCACCTTTCCCCACCACCCAGCTGCTCTGCGCCAGCTTCGCCGCCCACGTTCCGGCATCCACAATCCCCCCGTGGAGGATTCACCCAAAGCTGGCTATAAATCCCAACCACCAATTCACACTCAGGGCTATTCTCGGAACCATTATACTAATATAGAAATCGTCTGACAGCGTAAGAGGATCGACTATAAACTACTGCTCGCGCAACTATGAACAGACCTTTACCTCAGTATTAAAAGGCTGTGTGAGGGCGGAATAAGCATGTGCGTATAATAGAGGAAAGGAACGGAATTTGAGCCAGTACAACGACTCTGTTTCCTCACTGTTCCCTATTTGTAGTCACCCACACAACTGCAGCTCACACATCTTGTTTCAAGGCAGCTTGTGGGCACATTAACTTGCGTCAATCAGATCTGTGGCGATTGGTTAAATTTAGACGCTCCTAAATTTAATAGATATTGTATCACAGGCCACAAGTACCATATGTTGGTGTATCAGCAAACGACAACTGCCTATCAGTGAACATGTACGTAGGTTGTAGGTTGTTCAACCTTAAACGTCCACTAATTTCCATTAAGATCTATGATAAAGGCATCTATGCACAAAAAGAGTACAGGTACAAGACGCAAAGTCCTAAAAGTGGAGTGACTTGGGATATTTCATGTAAAGCAAACACATGCATCACACAATAGTTTCTAAAATCACTCCGTGCCTGTACGGTTTTATAACTCCAGACTTTACAGCATAGCCAAGCATTATTGGCACCTTGACTGCTTATTGCCAAAATGACAACCCACACAAGGCTCTTTCGACTACGTGCCGAAGAGAAATTCTGGTTACCAAAGGATTTCTCCATTTGCCAATGTGTGGGGAAGTTGACAATCATGACGTCAACAATTCCTCCCAATTCTTTTATGATTTCTTTTTATTTCGTTATCAGATATCCTGCAAACTCAATGTTCACAAACAGCTTTCATATAAACTGTTAAAAAGGGTTGATTCGAAACCTGATGCTATCTACGATCCACATGTGCTGTCTACAAATTCCGCAAAGCGGATTTTGCGTTTCTTCTCCGAAGCGAATTTGATTAAATCTATCATAAGTTTTATCACAGCATAACGCATTATTTACACACGTAGTAATTATATAAATAATACACATAACCGCCTTGAGACTTCAGGCGTACTCCTTCTTGCAAAGTACAATAGCTGTAGACGATGAATTCTTCTTTTCTTGTAATATAAAAGGAGGAAAAATGAAAAATAATTTAATTCAAATCTGAACTGGTGGACTGCGTGGGCATCGTTCAAGCGGTTGATAATCCATTCAGTTTTATGGTGTTTTGTACACATGGAAATTAATAACCGTAGATGTTCTTTTTTGTATTGATTCGCTGTTGAAACATACGGGCTCATACAAAACATTAAATACACGTGGGATGGTAACGACTTAACGAGTTCATGCACCGTAAAAAAAAAATTTGCAATGCATTTTTTGTTAGCAGCCTTTGTGACTGCACCTGAGGGTTTGTTATGTGTTATTCGAGGCATTTTGTTACTGTACTGCATGTTACTGTAAGTTACTTTGCGTACATGTTTTGAGCCCCTCTCGATTTTATTTTGACTGCCCAAATTTAGGGAGAATCGAGTTGGTTAGTGGTTATCTCGAATGTTTCTTAGTTCTATGCTTTTAGCCAGTTCTTTTCGAGTTCGAGCTCTTTTCGAGCTTGGACCAACTGTACGAGCATTTTCCATACGTGGATGCATTACATAGCCCTACAAAAACGAAATATTTTTCTAAGCCAGATATCGAAAAATGCTGTCAAAACTTGTCAATCCTGGTGAATGAAGGGAATGGGGCGTTCAGCGACGTCGAAGTTTTGCTGTCAGTGACATCGAGTTGCCCTTCTCACTACGTCGTTGAGTTCGTCGGGTACCACGCGAAAGACCTTATGGCGGATACAATTTCTCCACTTTGATTTCTTGACTGAGAAACGTAGTGCAAACAATCATTAAAAGAATTAAAAGACCTACGTGGCTGGCAGGGCATTTCAATGGCTCGGATCGCGCACCAAGGATCAAACAAAATTACGCCTCATTCTTCCGACAATACACAGGTAGCGTCCATGGACGCGAAAAGCCTTAAGATAAATTAGTAAAACACAAAGCGACACAATATATATTGCCTGTAAAATTTTTCCCTCAATTTTTTTCTGACATGGTCGATTTGTTGTATAATTGCACACATTTGTGACTTACGTTTAAACTATAACGTCTAACTGATTGCTTTATCTTTAGTTTACTGCAATTTTATGTAATGCAGTAAATGTGTTAATGTCGTATTAGTTGGTAACAACTGTCAAAGATAGCTAATTGAATGAATATCACCCCTGGATCTATTTATGTCACTCTTATGCATGAGATTTCATGCCCATAACCACCCACTCTCACGAATGATCCCACCGATTGACCAAAATAGGTCCAGATGGACTTGAGCTCATTTGGCATTATCAGAAAACTAAGACAATCTAAGTCACAATATCAAATGGATACAAATAAAATGTTAGAGATGAAATTTTCATGTAATCTATGAAACACACAAATATGGCTGCCAAACTGCAAATATATGTGGCATCAACATACTTTTTACAAAAAATAAAGGGGGTACATAGTTGCATAAGACTGTCAAATATGAAGTTTGTTCCATCAAATGCATGTCCAGGAGCAACAATCAAAGAAAAATACAAATATGGCTGGCAATTTTAGAATAATAGACACAGGAACATAACATTTGCTGGGCA
The DNA here is from genome assembly GCA_038406195.1 of Haplosyllis anthogorgicola. Lineage (NCBI taxonomy): Eukaryota > Metazoa > Annelida > Polychaeta > Phyllodocida > Syllidae > Haplosyllis > Haplosyllis anthogorgicola. The sequence goes on from JBCAUI010542472.1 coordinate 6,673, forward strand.
TTCACAGGGGGCACAGGTGCATATGTCTGCAAAATATGAAGTCTCTATGATCAATACTGTGCTCAGGGTGAGTGTGCACAGATGCCAATGCTGAGGCCGATGACAACGATGACGAATGACGGACAAATCATGATTCCATAGGCTCTTTGGTATATATGCCAAATGAGCCAAAAATGGGTTGGCCTTACAATGAACAATGATTTGTGAATTCGAAATATTTTGAAGGAATTAGTATCAGGAACACAACTGATTTTTGGTAGGCATTTAAGAACAAGACCCCTGTCTAGTCTACTATTGTTTTAACATTAACATGCGTGCACGCATGTCTGTCCACACACATGTATGTATGTATGTGTGTACGTGCGTGCGTGTCCACATGCACGTCTGCCAATATCAACAGAAACTTGCACTGATAAGAAAGGGTGCCGGTTTGTCTTCATTCCACTACCCAACACTGACAGTATACATCCATTCAAATACCTTGAGTTTTGCAGCGACATCAATCATGCCTCCACCGGGAAGTGAGAAGCCTATTGGCATCATCTCCTTGAGACGACTAGCGAGCTCCGGGGACGCTATGTTCGCCATGACGATCTGTCCGGGCGTGACGGCCGCGGGAACAAGACCTGGTGACGATACCTGGGGTGGCGATCCAACCTGCAAATAAACAGTTTCATTCTTTAAAATACCGAAGGAAAATAACCATTATGTTATTTACACGAATGTGCGCAAATTGTTCTTCATAAAATAATTATCACATGCACTGCAGATATTTTTCGCTTTCAAAGCGAGTTAAGATTTTTAAACTATCCGCTCATTTTTTTTGACACTTGTTTCATTCATCAATAGATACACTCTGCTGTCAGATAAATAAATCTGTAATGAAATTACAAACACAAAAAACGTTTTAACCTCAATATTGTCAGAGTACATTGTACCGCCGTAATTCTTCTTAGCGTATTTCCTATCTCCTATGACTGATCTTACTTGAATCTCGTTGAAGTTAATTTTGTACGCACTGACGTTTGTCAACAGGATGAGAATTCTAATGGTGCTAAATGATATTTAATAAAGTGTTGCACGTAAACCATCCAAAAATAGAGAACCGCAAATTCTTGTGACTAAAATTGATCATGTGAGAAGTTCGAAAGGTGAAGTAATAAGTCTTTTGCGAAAGTTTAATTAATTGCTTCAGGTAGAAAATTATGTACAGGCAACGTACAGATTGTGCACGACGCATGAAAACGTAATTTTCTTGTGATTGATGGTGTACATTTCTGCTCTCGGTGGAGTACAAAATCTGCAAATATTACCAGGCAAACAGCGGAAGGTCAATACTTAACCTGACATGTACCTTTTACCTTTGGAAACCGATCCACGACCTTTCACTCTATCAAAGCCTTTGTACCACCGATACATAATAAAGCATTTACAGAACACTATTTCATGTATAGTCGCATCAAAGTTCAGTGTCAAGATCTTCATAATTAACCATCACCGCACGCTTTGCTTCCAATGATTTTTTCATGGAATCGGATTGGTTGCACAATCGAAATTTCCACCAAATGAATAAACTAGTTTGCAGCAATAACAATAAGGTTCCCTCATAAACCACCAAATGAACAAAACTAAAACCGTCGAATTGCTTGTAGAGGAACCTTTTTTCATGCGGCATCCTGCATTTTACGGCAGCTCGTTGCGAAATCCTTAATACACGCTTATTTCGCCTATTTTGTATGGGGCACACCTGCCTTTAATGGTATCCGCAAACTATCACCTTCACAGAAATTAAAAACAATTTAATTTCACTGCGTATGCTCCAATGCGAGACTTTTCATCTGTTTAAAAGCAAAATTCGTGGATTTTAACAGTGACAACTTACCCTGCTGTAGTCTAGAGGTTGAAATTCCATGTTATCTGGGGAATAAGCTTTCTCCATTTTCATATTCAATACCAAATTTGGTGAGTGAATTTGTCCGTCTTACAACTGAGTATGTCTCGTTCAAATACAAATGTTAAATATGTACTTATATTATTATTTCTGTTTTCTTTTCAAAATATTTTATCCGGAACTGATTTCCTATTCATTTTAATCAATACAATAGTCCGCAGCAAACGTTTAGGATGTGATGCCTATTATTCTCCATCAAACAAGTTTCTGATCCGAGCTTAAAGAGCGCTGTGTACATACTAATTAAAAGCGACCGGAGCATTTGCTGATTATCATCGTTAAATGTGGCCAGTTGAAAGTTCATGAACTGCTCGGCTTTGCCTGTGTCCTCATCGCCATGTAGAAGAAACTATCCACAATATGGTACCACACAGGTTAATATGGATTGTGGACTTTAATTAAATGACCACCTCCGTATTACAATAACTTGTAACCAGCGACCACACTTTCCTGTTTCGAGAAATACACACCTACGTGTGAACGTCAGATAGTTCACTGGAAAGGGCAGAGGAATGTCATGCCGGCTATTGGGTAACACCAATAAAGCCCTTTACACTGAGTGACGATATAATGACCTTTCACACTTCTGTGCAAGAATTTCCATGCGCACCAAAACGGGATCCCAGCACTTCCTTGCGTTAAATACCCAAGCACAGTCCGTTTATGCCGACGATTCTCTGCCGTGCTGCAGCTCAAAATTCAAGACAAGCCAGCCTTCAGCATATTACATATTATTAGTCCTGCATTACTTCATATATATTCCAACGTAACTCATTATTCCTCTCAAATATCAAATCCAATATCCTTTGTTTTATAATGTACATGTATAATAATGTCATGAACTTTGCTTTGCACGTACGCTTTGTCTCCGCGTGGATTTATATCAACTTCCTGCAGACAGCATATAATTAATAATTGTTCTCCTTTCACACCTGAATTCTGAAACAGGTATTCCTTGCTGACTTACTTTATAATTACCCCTTTTGTCATGCCCTCTGTTAGATATAAACTGCGAGCTTTATCTGATTTAAAAAATCTTTACAAATGCATTTATTTTATTTTCACGTAGACGATCGTTTTTTTCTGTCTACTTGCCGCTGCCCTTGTACCTGTAAGTTATTCACATCTGTACATGAAGGACTACATTAAAACCGTACTGGTTCATAATACCACAATTTGAAAGAGTCTTTTTTTATTTTATCAATACAGGTATTTGGAAAGCCGACAGCCACTCAATGAAGATCCTCTTGACAGAGACAGCCTGTATATATCTTTGTGTATCTGACCTCTGAATGACTTAGAACCTTGATCTGCCCTATCATATGGTCAGTTGATATTCAGAGAGGACCAGTGCTTTTTTAACCACACGCCTGTGGGAGAAGCAGGAGTTATCAGCAACGTCTGTGTTTCCCTTGCTCATCTTTTCCGATGAACATTACACATTCGAACATATTATGTTTAGTAGTTGTGGTAAATTTTGTTGAAATCTTTCTCTGTAAGGGCAAAAGTTTTTGCCTTTGTTTTTTCTTGGACCTTGGGACTTGTTATTTTTCCCTTCCATTAAGATTAATCCGACCATGTAGCCATTTGCACTATCAGGTTCAAAACAAGAATACCTCCAATCGAAGGCCCACCGCCTCTTTTGCATATAGTCATTAAAACACCATAAACATAAAACAATTCATGAAAAACTAAACTCTGACTTTCAAATGACCTTGACCTATATTGTGACCTTGTGTATCGTTCACCAATATTAGAACAAATGGTCACTTGAGCTTGACCTAGACATTATGAAAATGTATCTCCAAATTAAGTTAGGCAAACAAACTGATGGATTTATGTCTTCAAACATTGGTAAATTTATCAGTGCTTCTTTCGATAATTTAAAGCCAACACAATACCGAAGTAAAATTAGTTTGACGAGCGGTTTGCGCCCAGATCCAAGGATTGCTCAGGGATTTTTTTTCACCCTCATGCCTCAGCAGGAGGGTCTATGTAGTGGACGAAATGTACATTTGTGTTCTCTGCCGCCATTGCAAAAAGTTGACCAGGACCCCCCCCCCCCCGGACTGGGGAAAATGCATTTTCAGCAGATTTGGACTCAGTGTCAAAAGTTAGGAAAAAGTTGACCAGG
>JBCAUI010542483.1:0-10756 GCA_038406195.1 Haplosyllis anthogorgicola
TGTTTTATTTATAAAACAATAACCGGTCAGATCCAGATAGATCTGATACAGCACAAACACCTATCTCTAGCAAACTAAAGCAGGACGCCAACTGAGTGCTTTGAAACATAAATCCATTACACAATAGACGTTATACAATGTTATATATAATATAACGTTGTGCCATAAGAAGAAGATCTACTACCGTCACGAGAGCGAACTCCACATCAATAGTTTATATTAAAGTTGCTAAATTACCGTTATTGATATGTACATTTTAATCATGATAAAAGGACAGCCTGACTACACTTGACTGACTACATCTGTGAAAAATATACCTGTATTTCAGATTTGTAAAAATGTCTTATGTAAGACATTTTTGAAAATGTTTCATATTCATGTGGCCATTAATGACATACTTATTCATTGTACAATTGGAAAAACTCATACCTTACTGCAGTAGAACTTTAAATTATGTAAATCAAAAAATATATTTTTACCCGTTGGACTTATTGCTGCAGGTGCACTGCTTACATTGCGAGACTTTCGTAGTCCTTTTTGCATTAGAAATCTATTGTTGCTTCAACAGAGTCGTAGGTAACCGGTTAGCAGAACAAAGAACGTCGAGATTAGATTTTATAGGGTATAAGGTTCATCAATAGAACAATTAAGGAAAAGATCAATTCGGCTCGGACGATGTTATGGTGTGATGAACTTAACCCTTTCCTGTCCTTTTCTCGGCGTGAAATTGTATGGTGAACAGGTACCATTGATTTTCAGTCATCTACACCCTACTTGAGTTTTTTTTGTTTGTTTTTTTGAAATTAGCTTTACTTATATATAAGACTAGTTAGCAAAATGCACGCGGAATCGAATGTTTGATTGAATGGTTAATAAAATGTAATTAGAAGTAACAGAAAGTTGTACTTTTACATCAAATTTAGTAATCGTTGAATAAAAAAAATCAATTTCACATGGAGTTTACTAATTAGTCAAATTAGTAAAGTGAATTTCCGAAAAACTTGACTGAATTGCACAATTTCACACAATTCCTCCTATTTTAGGCTCTGTTAGCACCGGGTCGTACAATGGACATGAGTACACCTTTATAAAAACTCTACAAAACAGGCATGCGTCGACCTGGGAGGACATCTGGTGGTCATAACGGATGGAAACGAACAGAATTTTGTATTCAATCTCATAAGGTCAGTTAGAAGATTATTTTCTTAACGTCTAAATCCAGAGACATAGGGTCAATAGCTTTGTAAGCCTGTGAACTCTAATTACAAACGAGCACATTGGCAGTTTTCTCGATATTTCATGTTTGAAGCTTCGAATATTTGTGCAGCATTAGGTACCCACTCCAAACATCTATTACAATTTCCCCTACAAACAATATAAATGTACACCTTTTTATGTTAACTAATCAGACAAAAAGAGAGCATTGCATTATCTTCTTTTTTATTCTTTTTTGTATTTTGACATCTTGGTGATGCATCCTCACAGTTTCAAGCTGGTCAGTGCAGAGATCAGTGATCAGTTATCAGCCTCACCTACAGCTTTTATATACTAGATAAGAAAGCAGTATGTGTTTCAAGTAATATTTTGTACTGTAATTCACTAAAATGCGCGTTATCCAATAATTACTGTACTCAGACTTCGCCGTGGGACGCATAATAGGGCTCTCTCAGTAATCCGTACGACTTGCACTTGGTGGACGACACTCCATTCGTCTACGATGACGCAGCGTACTATCAGCCATGGGATTTCTTTATGGCGAACGAGCCAGGTGCGGCCGCTGTGAGGATGTACAGTGCGAATGGAGATTGGGCAGACATGGGTATGACAGCAAGTTTTTGGGCAATGTGTGAAAAAGGTAAATCACTAAGCTTACTAGTGTAACCAAAAGTGCAATGGTGTACATGGCATTGTGGGACCAGTCTGAGAGTCACCCAATACCGGCCAATCAGACCTAAATCTGGTGTGTAAAAATGTTACCGGCAAATGGGAAGAATGCCGTATGCAATTACAAAATGCAAAAATGGCAAATTGTAAACGCATTGTGAATGCACTGGTTAAAGCTAGCGTTCCACAGCTCCTTAAATTCCTATCAAATTACGCTATGCTTTTGAGGTACTATTCTTTCAATACTGATAAGAATTTCAGGAGCTGGTACCTCCGTGCAGCAAGATATATCATTTGCATTTGAACTGTACGGATTCTACATGTCTACAGCAAGATGTTTTGATGCATTGTTACCCCCCCCCCCCCGCGTATGTGGGAAGGTAATGTTTTCAGTCGTGTCTGTCTGTCTGTTCAGGCTATAACTTTTGAATCGCTTGACCTAGAAACTTAATTTTTGGTATGCAAGCACATCTTTATTATATCTTGGTCAAGTATGAGTACCTAGGTCACTGGGTGAAGTTCAAGGTCACTGGAATAAAATATATCAAATCTTTCTACCTTAATTTCATAGCATATGTTTTAATACTGTTGCGCAATATACAAGGTCAAGGTCAAAAAAAAGGTCAAGGTTATTTTAAGTTCAAGTTCATCACTTGAAGGTTAATTTGTTATTTTTCATAATTTTTTCTATGTTTTAATGTTTATCGCATTTTAAGCAGGAGGTTCGGCTTTCAATTGAAAGGCATTCTCGGACTCGTGTTTTGGAGGATCCACTTTTAAATTACAAACTTCCAAGATTATATTTTCCTTTTGGTGACTACCAAAGTAGTGTTTATTTCCAGAGGCTCAAATTGCGAAACGCTTTCAGCACTTTCAAAGAATAGAGGTGAATAATCAGCAACTAGTGATTTTGTCTCTGGCCATTTTTATTCTGTTCTTTTCTTTGCGCGTTTTCACCTTGTCCACTTAGTAGAGGTTTTTCTTAATTCAAACTCTATCTAATTCGTCTAATTCATCTAATTGGATAGGATTGGTCATACCATTTTTAGTAAATTTAAGGATTGGTCATACCATTTTTAGTATATTTCATCAAAAAATTTAGCCATTTTCAGTCAATTTACTAATACTGATGTACTAATAATAGTAATCCTACTTATTTTTGTATCTTTTCACTTTCCAAATTAGATGAATTAGACAAATTCGAATTTGAATTTGGAAAAACCTCCAGTGCTTCTACTGTTTCCTTAAAATTGTACAAATAAACAATAATTTATTATCACAAATGGAACCTGTCATCCCTAAAAATGGGCTCACTGAAATTTTGTTATGTAAACATCCGATAAAATATCCGTCAATTGTTAACGTTCCACAAAAATTTAATTTCATGTTAAGCTATTGAGGCGAAGATTATCTCAATGAGGAATTTTTTTCCCGTTTTCTATTTTTCTAGGTTAGCACTGTTCATGCTAATTCAGATTCGGACTTATTACACAGAATTCGTATTAGTTATGAACACAGGGAGCTCCCTTAAGGTGCCGTGTTAAACTTCTGATAGAATGTTTTACAATACAATAGATCTACCATACGTAGGCTAATTGGTTTGGTTAATTTAAATATAAAAAGTATATTGTAATCTAACATTTATGTCTTTCAATGCATATCTTTATTAATCATTGATCATAAAACGGATGAAATATGCATGAGGTAATAGCAAAAAGTCTTTCTTTCTTATTTTGCAAGAATTTTAGTCAAAATCCTCCTTAGTTGAATCTGTTAAACACTGACAGCTTATTCGACGGTCTCTTATGGTTTGAGAATTTAGTGTCTCAGTGTATAATATCATCTATTCAGTAGACCAGTAAAATTCAAACTATTATTTCGCGATCAATTTTGAATAAAATGAGCAATAATGAAAACCAAAATTAATGGCCGGGAATATTCCTTAACTGATTACATTTAGTATAATTCTATAGTGAACTCTTTATTTTATACAACTAAAAAACATGCAGCAAGACGACAGATTCTATTGCATTGTTGATATTCTGATGTGCCAGTGAAGTATTTACCACTTTGTCTGTCTTTTAGTCTGTTAGTCAGTCAATCTCTCCGTCAAACAGTCTTGTGTGCCTCTTGCCGTGCTATTTAGTAGGAGTTTTGGTGTTCATGTGTGAGTGGCACTCGTCCCAGTCCGGCCAATATTCCGTCTTGATTCGCTCAACGAAATCGCTCAGATTCGGAAACGAGTCTGGAACAAGGACAATCGAGGGTTTTCCTAATTACGTTTCTGTCTGATCTGACAAATCTGTCAGATTTGGTTGAGATCATAATTCATACAAGGTAGGACTTGTGTTGTTTGTAATTACAATTAAATCATGTATGATAACTAAGAATTGCAATAAACAATGTGTGTTGCCTTTTCTTAATTTGTACTGAAATTATTAAAGTAATCAGATCTGTCAGATGTGACAGATCTGGCAAAAACCGAATTAGGAAAAACCTTGAAATAGGCGGGACAACATAATTCTATACGGTAGGGTATGGACTGTATGTAATGTGAATGGGGTTTTTTTTTCAATTCAAACTCTTGTTTCTGCTCTGTTTTATCATAAAATTGATAATCACATGAACAAAAACTGGATCATTACATTAATCTTTAGTACTGGAATCTTTAAAAATGTGGGTAAATCACAGCCGATTTTGTTCACATGTCAGTTCATGCTGGTTTTCAGTGCGAAACGTACTGATAATAAAGAATCGCTTCAATTAAAGGTTATTTTGAAATTCATCCATTCATCTTTGCCTACACCAGTAATGGTATATAACTGTTATAAAAACTGGTATAAATTTTCGAAAAAGCTTAACTGAGTAGGTAGTTCCACAGTTTCATATGAATCTACTGAATACGTACCTGTCATCAAGCTGTTTATTGCGCCAGGCATCTGGTACTTTACTTGAACCAAATTTCCAAACACGGCGATATCAGCTTCTTGGGTTTTTTCCGAATAAATACGGTTTTTCTCCTGAAAGACATATACCCAGGAGGACCCTCAGGACCATATTTAACCCAAAGTGAGGTTTTAGAAGTAAGCACAAATGGACTGGGCTTTAACAAGTGGCCCATTTTTTCACACCCTTCCCCCTAAATAGGGATTAATGGGGGTCACAGGGGGCAGTGCCCCCTCTTCTCCAAGCAACATCTGATGTTTTCAAATGTTTGAGGGTGTAAATCTAGAGGTATCTACAACTTGGAATTGTTTCATGGTCAATACAGTAGAGGACCACCCTCACTAACTGCCTGGCACCAAATAAGGTGACAGTGATAACACTAACACAAGTAACAATTAAAGTTACACTTATGAGGTAAATTTGGGAAAAATCAAGGGTGTAAGCCATCTTTAAACAAGTGCAGTTGCCATCTGGTGACCAGCTTACAAAGCAAACCTTGTGCTGTTGAAAGCCCTATGTGTAACCTTCTGACCCATGCTTAACACATAATTCTCGTAACATAATTTAATGGTGATGACCACCTCCAATTAGCATGCCCCCTTTTCTCCTCTTAAAAAGCACTATTTTGCAGGACCCCAGGATATCGAAAGGGTTAATGCATATTTGCTAACTTTACGTCGATTGTGTAAGAATATTTTTGGATAGATTATTAGCGTGTAGACGCAAGGAGCTAGTGCATTACTGGTACACTACAGTCAACACGGTGCTTATCTAGACAGTCTTACTATCAATCAATTACTCAATCATCAATTCCTCTTGCAAATTCTTTAATTTATCAGAGTGTGGAAAAGCAAGACAACGTAAGTTGATATTGTATTGGCAACAACCTGCAATACCATTCAATAATTGCTGCTGGGGTAAATAATGCAATCCTTTACGTGGCTCTATTCCGAGAAACGTTTGGGAAGAAAAACAGAACTTCGAGGCACTATTGAGTCAGCACAATGGATGCCTTTCCAACAATATGAAAAGCGCCTTTAATAAAGACAGCAACAACTCACCCAACTTATCGCTGAGAGCCCTCAGACACTGCTCGGCGAAAGTCATCACATCCTCGGCGGAGTGCCGCCCGAACCCCTGAGCTTCGCTTGCTAGTTTGAATCGTTTCTTCAGGTTCACTATCGCTGCTTTGGGGAATTGAGTTGCGCCAACAAGGGCCTCTGTTGGAGTTTTGATGAACCTTTCATACACTAAACACCTAAAATTATATTATATATTACTATATTATATTTCACACCCGTCACTACCAAACAATTAAACTTCTCAATATACCTTCCATGTTTATCTTCGCATTTGAGGCCGCACGCTATTCCACACATACGTAATTGCAGGTGAGCAACAAATGAGATCAAATGGACTACCAAAACATAAACTAGGTCAAGGCCATTTGCAGCTCGTTTTCATAAACTTAACGCCAATCGCTCAAAAAATTTATGTGTGTAGCGTTGTGTTATGTTGTTTATAACGTAATACTACCCCATGGCTATGTTATGTTACAAACCAACACAATGCATAATGTTGCGTTAAAGATGGGCATTAAGTTTATGAAAACGAGTTGTTGAAGACAACAGGCAACAATAAAAGTCACTTTTAACTGAGTGCCTATTTCTCGTCGCTTGTCAATTTTTTATGTCATTATTCTTTTTTATTAATATCTTCAGCAGTCTTTCAAAAAATACAATTTTAGATGGAGTAACTGACCAGTAGAACAGTTCATCATTCATTCCTCTGTACGCAAAAACATCAGCTTTTTGTTCCGGACGCAACTCGCTCTGAAGATCAATGTCTGAAAATTACGAAAAATTTTAAATGGAAAAGTTGAATTTCTTTTGTCATGAAATTTATTTTTAAAACATCAGGATTACATATGTGGGATCGAAAAGATCTTTTAGTTTAACACAACATTCCTGCATACAATCACAATTCTGTGATAGCATACCGAACTGGCGGAATACAAGCAATTTCCCAATATCCTTATGAGAGTTCACTTTGTGATAGCTTGACGACTGTTTTTTTCATCATTTCAATCTCTACCAAATCTACCTTACTTTACACACACGAACTGTCTGATTTTCAACTTGATTTGTGTCTTAAGGTTTCCTTTTTAGTTTAGCTTAATACTAATTTCAGTCCAATGACGGAATATTGTTGAAGACTCAATAATTCAGTCAGTGCACTAAAAAATGACCAATAGGATTACATTTTAATTGATTCTAATTCAAACACAATAGATGAGGCCAATTGATAGGTCTGTAAATTTGATAGATTAGGTAGAATTGATAAACGAAATTAATTTTAAAAACCCAGATTATTGTATTGCAATGGTAATAGAAAAGCATAGGTCTGACAGGTCATAAAGTGGGTCATAAATAGAACTGTCATCGAATGTAGTTTTTTCATTCGAAATTGGAAAGAATTCTTTTCGATCGATATTCGAATATATTGGTTTTTATTTCACTCCATTATCCAGATCCATTAGACAGATTTCATTGGTGAATGAAATGTGTTTAGTGACCCTGGATATTATTAAGTGTTTTCATTTTTCTACATAGAAAATGAAAAGGATTGGAATATGAAGTCAATAAATACATTTCCTTTGCAGGAAAATTAAAATATATAATTGTTATCAAAACATTATTCATTCTTAATGATTTAGATGTAGATGGAAAAATAAATTCGAATATTTGAAACTTGCTTTCGAACATTTGAAAGTGTAGAAAACTTTCGAATAAAAACCAATATCGGATGGCAGCTCTAGTCATAAACTTTTTTTTATCCCCACCTCCGCTCGCAAGTACTCACTGAATTTTTTGTTGAGGTATCTGATGCAGAGTTCCGAGTCGTAAACCTCATCTTCATTGTACGTGATCCACGGCACTTTACCTTTACTGGACATTGCCGACTTGGGTTCCGCCTGCAAAGGACAATTCGTGGCATCACACCATGAACGAAAGACACTTAACTCATGATTACAGAAATGAATATTAATCATACCGTGCTTCATATTATTCGCTTCAAATACTATTGTGACTTTTCTGTCTGCATTGGTCCCACATCCCACATCCCGTTCTATACAGTTGTGGGTGAAAGGTTTATGGATTGTAATTTCGGCTGGTATATTAGCAAATTATGTTTAGCTGCGTGGAAATGGCAGCATATCCTGGGGCAAAATGATCGCCGATCAGTGGCTTTCGGAAAAGAAACCTCTCCCCTCTCTCTATCACTCTGTTCGGTTCCTTCTTTTTTTTCCTCTCTCCTCCGCTTCCTTTTACTCTCTTACCTTCTGGTTCTCTCACCCCGTTTCTCTATCACTCTGCCTCGCCTCATTTCGTCTCAAATTGTACATTGATAGACATGACATAACGAACAAAGTACAGACAGCCAAACGAAGGAAAGACGCACATATCTGATACCGTTTTTTAGCGACACGCAGGTACGTCTCCAGTTTAACGACAAATGGACTTAAACTCGGAGCGTTGAATCCGCGACCGAATCCACAGTGCAGAATAACAGTGTCCTCCGGATAGGTCGGTTTACTGCAATAAAACCACAACAGCATGAAAACAGTATCAGTTAAGAACAATATAGTTTAGCATTATGTTTCTATGTGTATCAAAATCACAGTGTGGAATTTTTTCGTTGTCAAACATTTAAAAAAAAATAGAAATTTACTCTGAAATTTTATCATCAGAATATCAACAATGCAGTAGAATCTGCCGTCTTACCGCATGTTTTTGAGTAATATAAAATAAAGAGTTCGCTATACAATTATACTAGGTGTAATCAATTAAAAAATAATTTCAGTCATTAATTTGGTTTTCATTATTTCTCATTTTGTTCAAAATTGAACGTGAAATAAGAGTTTGAATTTTACTGGTCTACTGAATTGATGATATTACACTATGATGTTAATAATGCATGTATGTGGTTCTCACTTTTGCTTACTCCTTCCTTCCCATAATAAAGTGTTGTGTTTTTTATGCCTGAGTAACTTTTCTGGCTACCGTTGGTGAGCTTAAATGTCTTATTAACACTGTTCAGAGAAGCGAAAAGGTATGAGATACTTCAGTACACGGAATTCGTATCAGAAGTTTAGCAATAGCGCATCAAAAGCACAGCGTGAAATTCTTTCGTTCTCTCCTTTGTTCTCTTCGTTTTCAAAATTATATAAATTCTGTGTACTGAAGGTACACTATTTTTTCTCCTTGCATGATATGTTTCAATTTGTCGGCCAAAGAAAGAAACAATAGCAATGACAACTTCACTAGATTGGGACAAATTTCTACCAATTTGGGAACAACATGAAAACACATCTTGAAATTTTATTGTTTTAAAAGTGATAGAATATTCAATCTTCAGTTGTTGCCATTACTATTTATGTCCCGTCATCGAACCTGGAGGAATGTCTTTCACTGATGAGTTTAACGCTCTCTTTCTTACTCAAACTATCTTTACTCTGAATGTTGTGAGGGCTGACATAAAAAATCTTTATGGTCAAGATAAAATATTTGACATGCAGCCAACATTTGTCTGTACAAAAAATGACTTGTTTCTAAATGTTTCCTCGTGGAAGACTTACAGTACTGTGGTGAATTTTTTTGCAGAATTTGATGGTTATTGCAGCCTCCTTTTATTACAAGACAATATTAGTTTAGATATAATAACAATTACCATGCAGTCATAAATTGTTCTATGTGGCTAAGTAGCATTTTCAGTGTTAATTTTGTGAAAATATGCTAATTGTGGAGAAATCCATGGTTTGTTTACAAGTGTGTCAATTGAATAGCCCGGAATTGTTTGGTTTCTGAGAAATTAATAGCTTACAACAAACTTAAACATCCAATAACCCATTATTAGATACACTTACATACTGATTTTGATATATTTTTCATATGCATAACATTTGTTTTGGCATAAAAGACATATGCGACATTCCATACTTTCAGTGCAGAGAAGGAATCTTATTCCGTTTTGGAACAATATATCGCATCAAAAAGCACCCCGAGGAATTCTTTCGTTTTCTCTTTTGTTCTGTACCTTTCAAGATTGACAGGTATTTCGGGTGGTAAGTGACTAACATTTTTGTGTGGATGTAAAAAAAATGTATGTAGATAGATGCAAAAATGATACTTACCTTTCAGAGCTTCCCATGTTCAAGTATCAATTCTGTATAAAATGTATCAGATGTGTGATCTTAATTTGGTTTTATCACATTTACATGCCAAAGAAATACCTGATGATTCTTAGCTGATAATTATCTTCAATACAGTATGTCATGAACTTTTAGTAACTATACAAAAGTAACTATACAAAATCAATTCTACATGGACTTTACTAATTAGTCTAATAAGTAAAGCCAATTTGTGGAAAAACTTGATTATTTTCATTACATGACAGCAATAGTTTCATGTTTAGTCATTTGTAATTACTAATTAATCTAATTAATTAAGTGAAGTTCCGAAAAAATCGAACATTTGATGTTATTATTCGTCAAACCTTTGACATGTAAGAACATAACCATAAAAATACTACGCCAGCGAGAAAATATAACAAGACGTCATGTGAAAATGAAACAAAAAAAATGAAATTTCCAGATTCTACTTCTTTGCTTGAAATTACGTTACGTAAGTTAAAGGTAAAACGTAATAGGAAAACGTAATGCTTACACCTTACTTAATCCGATGTAAAATTTGTGTGTTTGAATGTGTTTTCCGTTTTTGTGTACTGCGTAGGTAATAAACTGGGTATATAACTAACTGACGGTGCATATAAAGATAAGTATCACACATGGGGTGTGACGGCAATAAGTAGGTTACAGGTAATTTACATAACAATGGGTGGATTACAGACAATTGAATTGCTTATA
>JBCAUI010542494.1:0-10756 GCA_038406195.1 Haplosyllis anthogorgicola
CAGCTCTAGCAAATTAAGGCAGGATCAAACCTGAGTGCTTTGAAACATAAATCCATTACACGACAAACATTACACCACAAGAAGATCTACTACAACTTACCTTAAAAGAGGAGCTGCGAACTCTACAACAGTAACATTGGTGCTCCTATCTTCAAAGCAGTAGGAAACAAACTGAACATCATATTCTTTTTTACCCTGTGTACCTTCTAAAATTTTGTATTGCAGCTCAGTATACCATCACACAACTTCTTTACTATTAAAGTGGGACTCGAGAGCCTAAGATCTTAGGCTCATGGCGGCGTGTTTTGGAACTCTCCCGTGTGGAGTAGCAAAGTCTTTGAAAAATGGGTACGGGTGTGGGCAGGGGGTTTGTTTACACAGGAGGGCCACACTACTTGGTGGTTCTAGTATCTTTAAAATCGCCAATAAAAGCATAAGAATAATTTTTTGGTTTATTATTTGATTTCGAAACACCATCAGTGCGCCTTGTTGAAAGCCTGTAAGCAGGCATGCTAACCACCATGTTACATGGTCATTGTTTCTTAGCAGTTCAGTTGATAGATTTAAAACACTTGGGCAATAAAGAATAATTCATTGTACGAATAGTACGTGTTGTACTGTGACACAGAGTAGCGTGATGTTGGGCAATGTGTTACACAAGTTATTCATGACTCGGGGTGACTCAAGTATTCTCACAACAATACAAAGACCAGACAATTGATAAAACACCAACAATAGAGACACCAACCATGGGAATAAAAAAACACGTGAAATATACTCGCCTCACATGTGAAACATTAGAGATCCAAAGGTGCAAGAAATGTACACTGGATCTGAAAAGAAACTCACTTCAGGAACTCACTTGTATTAAGATGTAAAACCATCAAACCAAAGGAGTACCATGAGTGGAAGTCACAGCATCTTGCCGCCATTCAATGATAATTGTAGGTCTCTTGTTGGTAGCTCCCCTATTGTCTGCACTAGATTTTCTGGAATTCATGACCTGCATACCAACTTTTGTTTGTTTACATTTCCTTTCCACTTGGCTGACATGAACCAATTCCAGTTCACTCTCATTCAGTCTTTACGATAGCTGATTACTACAATTGCCATATTGCTGTGTTATGTGTCAAATCTGACAACAAATTAAGGCCAGGTCAAGTTTGTAAACATTTGAAGGCAAGATCTGTCAAGTCTTTCAATGAGAGGAAACTAGAACTAAGACTATCCAACCATGCTTGGATAAGAACCTGTCTATCAATCAGAAATTGGCATTTTTAATGAGGAGTGCAATTTGGGACGGCCTATCGGAGTCCACATTGAGAAATTAAATCGTATTATTAGTGACCCTGTGAGTACATGGTCAGGAAAAGAGGTCTACACTAAAAATGGTGAGATTATTGTCCCTCTCTCTAAAGCAAATTATTCTTCAAATGGTTTCAAACTGAAATCCGTCTAACAGGAAAAATTGATATTCACGTCTCGTTGAAGTTCATGTAGGACGTGACGTGTTCTGTACATGACGTAACGTAAGACGTGCATCTTGACGTCACTATTGTATGACAAGGAGCACTATGTCTGACTGTTTATTGTAGAAACGTAAAAAGACTCTATGGTCTGTCTGCCTGTCCGATTCACATATTACCCTGTAGATCACAAGGCTTTGAGCTCTAACGTCTATACTGCTTCTCTTTTTAGTTGAATAAGACTATTGATATGAAATTTTAAAAAGTGGATGTAATCTGATGTGTGACATGTTTCTGTGAACAAAAAAAACCCCATTCCATGCTTGGTTATTGTGGGTAACAGTGATGTATGCATTCTATTTCAAACAAAGGACATTCCACAACGTTGTTTTGTGGTTACGTCACAACGTTCTACAACTACGACATAACGACTGTAGTTACGTCATATAACCCTGTAGTTCCGCTGTTGAACACTAAAGGTCTCTCCTTAAATAGTCTATTTTTTGCGCAGAGCTCTTTTATATTAGTCCCCTGTATGTAACACTATCATGAAGACATTAAACATCTATCTCTATGGTAAAAGTCGTGCAATGTAATTTGAGAAAGCCCCAATATCCCGGCTAATAATAAAATAAGTACTTCTTTGCATAGAACCTCCAGAACATAAAAGGAATCAAGTATGTAAAGAATTATTTCACAAACTTTAAATTGCTTTTAAATTAATTTTTGAAATTTAAGTTGAAAAGTTAAAGACAAACTACAAGTTACCAAAGAGTATCTGATAAAGTGGGTTTTCTAATGCACTAAGGAAAGAAAGTATCAAACACAAAGTGATACCAACATTAAAATTAAATTGAAAATAAATTGGTAAATTGCATTTACAGACGTTAAATATTTTATGTCGCGTTAAAAAGATGTAGAATATTTATTTCAAAAGTAAAACTTAAGTATGAATCAATTGAACTATTTCAAATTAAACTTTACTAGCGTTAAAAGTAATATTATATAACTGTACAATTTAAGTTGTACTTTCCATGAGCTGTAGCAAGGGATTCAACAAACTGTCTATAGCTGAATAAACGACTGAACTCTCTTTGTTGAATCATGCAGAATATTATGATCATCACAATATACTTGTACAAATAAGAAGACTAGAAAAATATCGTAAAATAAGTGATTTTTATAGTGAAACATCAATTTTACTATTGTTTCAATTTAGACATAGAACTCCATTTGTCAAGCAGATATTTCATTTTGGAGTATTTAACTCAGTAAAGAGTGATGAAGAACCATGTCAGGAGTTCACAATTCCTTGATTGGAAACCAAAGGATGAATTTAATATCAATTTGGAACAATAGAAATTCGAAAGAACAGAATGGAATTCTTTTATGTTCTCTTTTGTTCTGTCCGTTTCCCAATTGATAGAGTTTTCAGGAGCCGATATGTTGAAATGCACTACAAATCCTTGTTGTATGGAGGATGGTCCTGAATTATCTAGCCATCAAAAATACAGAAGTCAGTGCATTATACATCGCATAATGTTTTAATTTTGTCACTAATTATGTCACAAATAAGATTTAATGCAAGAAATTTCCAGCCTCTACAAACTCCATGAAAATTGAGGAGCAACACAGGCTTAATCTTAACCTAACGGAACTAACACATGGTGTTGTTTTAATCGCTTCCTTAGCGCTCTCTTATCTACCCTGAGTCTGGTAGTACCAATAGTACCAAGTAACATTACACAACAGTGGGACCTCCATGTAGAAACTCCAGGTTTCATTAATAAAAACCTCTACATACTGATCTACATGTTGATACATGTAACCGCCTCGGTGATATGCAGATGTGAAACGACTTTTTGTTAAAACTGATTGAAAAAGTCAATGAAATCAAACCGATTAAATGTTGTGTAACAACCGAATACGAGACTTTTCCGTTTTGTGCCAACCCTAACCCTGTTGCAATTGCAAAAACAAAGAAAAAATGACATAGCAAAACAGAACTAAATCACGATGTGTTATTTTCCATTATTCCAATATTAAAATCAATTTATTAATATTAATTAATTAATCAAAATAAATTTTTATTCAGTACAGACACTTTTGTTCACAAATATAAAAAGAAAAATTTCAGGACACTTATCCTACCAGCAAAACAGTGACGCGGACAAGATTTATTTTATGATTTTCTTGCTATGACCAAAATAACGCCAGTTTTTTGCGGCCGTTTTCGTTGCGGAATTGGAATTGCGGGGTTGGAATGCATCCATGTCTGGGGTCAATGGGAATATATATTTTGTCAAACGTTTTTGAGTATTTGTAGTAGAATACCAGCTTTAAGCACATAACGTAACCCGAACAGTACGGAATCTGGCGACAAATCTAAAGGAACAACGACAATCAGGATGTTACGTTTATGTCGGAGCCAATTCTCTTCTTTGTCTTAGAAACAAAAGAACCAACAAAGCCTTGTTTATATGTCGTTCACATGAGGACGGACTGAGTATTTTAAAGTTCATCAACCTTATAACGCAATGATCAGATCGTGAAATTTCTTTATATTTTTGTGAATAGAGTTCTACGCTGAGATATTATTCGCCTCATCAGCTTAGCATGACATTCACTTGCTGCGGAACATTAAATGTTTGATAGTAATTTCATGACCTTAGTCTACCGTGTCTGGTGATGCTCTAGATCCCTCTGAGCATTTATTGCACTCACTGTGTACTCTGATGTAGCAGCTGTATCGCTGTGTGTGGATAGCACTACTTTTCCACTTGTAGAATAAGTAACAAATAAATTTAAATAAGGTTTTCTTAAACCCTCCATTTTATGGTTTATTGGATTGATGGTTTCATGCAATAAATGCACTTGTGTGAGGATCCTTCATCGAGCAGTGTAGCAGATTTAATGGCTGATTTAATCTCTGTTTAATTACGCACAATCATTTAATTTTTCATGGGAATAATCATGTGTGTGTCATTTTACGTGGGTGGAATTGCTATCTCTGTTTATAATCTTTAACTAGTATTTCATTTCGGCTTGGGTTAAAAAGTAATTTATGTTGGAGAAAACTTCAAATATATCATATCAAATCAAGAAACTACAGAACAGATAAAATTTAAGGCGCCAGATGTGCATTTTAACTTCTTATGGAATTTTAATCAATCGAGTTAGGTAGCGTAGGGGGAATTGGATATTAACTTTTTGTGACTCAACTTCGAATTTGTTCATTGACACTACACTTAAATATCATCACGAAAGTAATGTTAAAAGTTTAACGTTACAAAACACCCAATGTATTTGTCACTGTGTGGGGATTTCGCACTAGAAGATGCCGCCCTCTATGCATGTTCCATAGAGCATCAATGGGAATTCTCGATTTGCGACAGATATTAGGACCGCGCTCCTTCAAAAACAATACATTTGGTGTTCTCTATTGAAGCTGGAAGTTAATACATGGTCACTGGTTCCAAAACGTATTTGAATTTCAGCAGATGAGGCTAATTTCTGGCCATGGCAAGTATATTCATGCCCTATTTGATGGTTCCATCTGAGATGTTCTTCTATTGTCACGTAATAATACTAATTTCAATAGCTGCAATGAAAACCAAAAATGCCTCCGGCTTTCAGTTGCGTCACTTGTTTTGTTCCGTTCTTTTAACATATTTTTCTTCTTTTGATGAGAAGTTTTTCCAAGACTGTTGTAAAATCAAAGGGATGCGAACGTCTCTTCTTCTCATGCACCACGACATCAGGTGCCGAGAGAAACTTTCTCATTTTGTTTGACAAAAACAAATGTCAAGAAGATTGCGGTTTTTAATGCGTTTTTTCTGAGATTTTAAAAGACGAAGTTTCGTTTCTTGTTTCTGTTTCAGACGTTTAGAGCTCAGAACCGTGTAACATTCGCTTCTTCGATTCGATTCGATTCTGGTTATTCGATTATGACAATAATTAGTATCGGTGTCATTGTCTAAGGTAGAAGATAGAACCAAAAAGATAAGAAAATGAAATAACATGGTATCAGTATCTCTCATTGTTCCCTACAGTTCCTGAAAAGTTTATCATTTTATGTTTACGCGAAAAACACAATGTGCTCCTTGAGGGTCTCCATTTAGAGCATGTACATGTGTAAGGATATACAAGGCAGATGGAGACAATGTCCAATTGAATTGATGTCTAATTATGTTGAAACAAATAATAAACGACTTAGACGTACAGGGGGAATCTGACATTTTTCATGGACATAAAATGAAGCCCTTATAGCAGCTGAGATATTTCTATTGGGTTAGAGAAATCATATGACAGTGTAATATCATTTATTCAGTAGACCAGTAAAATTCAGACTATTATATTACTTTCAATTTCGAACAAAATTAGCAATTATGAAAACCAAAATTAATAGTTGGGAATATTCTTTATTTGATTACATTTAGTATAACTCTGGAGTGAACTCTTTATTTTATACGACTCAAAAACATGCAACAAGGCGGCAGATTCTACTGATATTCTGATGAAAACCCCCGTTTTCGTTAAACTAATAAGAATTTTGTCGCAAGATGAAATGCATTGGTGTCAATGGTTGTACATTTACTATTTCGCTTTTATCTTTAAACCATCTCCAAATGTAACAGTTTCTAACAGTATCAGCGTACTTAATTAATTCTATTATCAATTATTACATTTCATATCAAAAGCAAAATAGATTAGCCGCCAGCCTGTTACAACCTCCGTGTGGAGACCTGAAGACACAAAGACTTGTATGAGATTCCTGAGGCTTTTCCTTCCACGCTCACATTGTGTTAGATAACAGGGAGGTCAAGTGACACGTTTTATCCATACCTACACGTGTACGTTAAAAATAGTGCAGTTGAAAGCTGAAATGTATCACCAGATTCCATCCCCATCCTCCCCAAGTCGAGTAACTAAAGGTGAGGCATTCGCAAATGAAAGAGAATTCTCAAATTCCCGCAAAAAATACAAAAGTGATGAAAACAGAGGATGAAATCTCTCTCAGTCTTGTAACAATATAATTCCATGTTGTGCTTAAATAGCACAGCGTGGAATTCTGTGGTCTCAGTCATTTTCTACTGAACCCATTCTACTCATATGCGCAGGTTGACACAGGCGGCAGCACTTAATTTCGCTGCTTCAGATACAATGAGATAAGAGGTTTATTAGAAGTTGCACTAAATAGCCTCATGTGACATTCAATAGCTACACAATGTTTTCGTTCA
Source organism: Haplosyllis anthogorgicola (assembly GCA_038406195.1). Lineage (NCBI taxonomy): Eukaryota > Metazoa > Annelida > Polychaeta > Phyllodocida > Syllidae > Haplosyllis > Haplosyllis anthogorgicola. The sequence continues at coordinate 6,707 of JBCAUI010542494.1, forward strand.
TAAAAATTACGTTTTTTCTAATATGAAAGCCAATCTTGTTGAACCGTGATTTATTTTTATTAATCTTAACTGTTTATCCGACGGATAAAGAAAGTAGCCTGTAACATGTATTCTTTCGAAGATACATTTTTAAGTAATAGTTTAAGTAATAGTCATAATATTATTATACAATAGAAAAGAGAACAATACATTTTGCGTTCACTGTTTCAATATTTGTGTCAAAAATTTCGGCTTTCCTGTAGAATACAAATAATACTTATTGAACAATGAATTCATAAAAAAGTATTTCTTGAATAAATAAATTCAAAATAAATAAAGTCGTTATTGGATAAAACAATTCATACCGGAAATACAATGTTATCCAACTGTGCAATACAACAATGCTGCAAAAAAAATAAACATAGTTGCAAAAAACGCAGAAATGAAAGTGTTCGCTGTATTGTTAAGCTTATATTCTGATGGCTTATATTTTGTATTGTACAGCTAAATTTTTTTATGTTGTAAAAATGAGACGTCTATCAGTTAATCTGTAACATAAAAGAGTTTAGTAATCTTTTGTGTGTTTTATCTGTCGCCGTCAGGTGTAGTTCTGTCACCTAATTACTTACAAGATGTAAAGCTCGTAGTAACACAAGATGTAAAGCTCGTAGTGACACAAGATGTAAAACTTGTAGTGAGACAATATGTAAAACTCGTAGTGACACAAAATGTAAAACTCGTAGTGACACAAAATGTAAAACTTGACACAAGATGTAAAACTCGTAGTGACACAAGATGTAAAACTCGTAGTGACACAAGATGTAAAACTCGTAGTGACACAAGATTTAAACCTCATAGTGACACAAGATGTAAAACTCGTAGTGACACAAGATGTAAAACTTGTAGTGACACAAAATGTAAAACTTGACACAAGATGTAAAACTTGTAGTGACACAATATGTAAAACTTGACACAAGATGTAAAACTTGTAGTGACACAATATGTAAAGCTCATAGTGACACAAGATGTAAAATTTGTAGTGACACAATATGTAAAACTCGTAGTGACACAAAGATGTAAAAATTGTAGTGACACAATATGTAAAACTTGTAGTGACACAAGATGTAAAACTCATAGTGACACAAGATTAAAACCATGTAGTGACACAAGATGTGTAACTCGTAGTGACACAAGATGTAAAACTCGTAGTGACACAAGATGTAAAGCTCGTAGTGACACAAGATGTAAAACTCATAGTGACACAAGATGTAAAACTCGTAGTGACACAAGATGTGTAACTCGTAGTGACACAAGATGTAAAACTTGTAGTGACACAATATGTAAAACTCGTAGTGACACAAGATTTAAACCTCGTAGTGACACAAGATGTAAAACTTGTAGTGACACAAGAGCCTCGTGTAAATTCATAATGACACTAAAAATCACATTGACACAAGAATAAAATTTTAGACCAGTTTGTAGAAAACTAATGTTACATTTGCTGAAGATAAGGGCCAGAAGACAAAATAATTTATTGTGTGTAATCATCTCAATTTATAGAAATAAGAAGAGATATGAGGGAAATTTAGTGAATAATGTTCCATTTACACCAATGAAAATAAGACGGCATTATCCATCATTTTTAGCATTGCATCAATGGGACTTTACACGAGGCTCTTGTGTCATTATGAGATTGGCATCCTACACCCTGCTAAGTACTTAATAGAATTACACAGGATGTTAACCTGTTTGAAGTTGACCTATTTTATCAGCGTAATACGTTTCAACAGTTCTTCTTCAAGGTGAAATTAATTCAAAGAGAAAGTTCTTTTTATCTGCATAAAAACAGTTCATATGAGAACAGATGTGGTTTCAATTGGGAACAAAAACACATCTTGTAAACTTTCTCCTGAAAATTTGACTTTCTTGTTAATCAACATTATTTTATCTTACACATACATAAACAAGCTCCTTCAATTTCTTTCTTTCTGTAAAAAATATATATTCTAGTGTTGTCCTTTGCGCGAACAATAAAACAAAAGTCCAGATCCAGGAAACTCCTCAAAAATACAAAACAAATATCTGCAAAAATTGCAAAACTGCGTAAATATGAGAAAAAAAAATGATTTGGTTTGCTGATCCGCCCCATCAGCATCACTGTATTGTTATTCTTTTAATAGTACCGTTTTTGGGGAATTTATACATGATTTTAATTTCTTATTCAAAGTTGTTTCATTATATTTCCAGGTAAGGACGAGTTTTCTATTTTCCATGGAATTCATGTTAGCTGGTGAGTACCATATCATAATTTTGAAATATTACTTAAAGGTTCACTGGAATTAAGAAGTGTGTGAGGTGCAGGTAAAATCAGAAATGATACTGGCGATAAAAGCGCTCGAGGGAGGATATCAGTAATCTTAAACAACGGACATGGGTCTACCAAAATGTTCAATTCAAAAAATAAAACAAGAATCAGTACACAGAAATCGTATAGTTTTGGAAACGAAGAGAACAAAGGAGAGAACAAAAGAATTTCACGCTGTGTTTTTAATGCGCTATTGTTAAACTTGTGATACGAATTCCTTGTACTGAACAAAATTAACTAGTTCTAGATGAATGAGTATATCATCATATTTTTAACACTGTCATACATACACAAAAGCTGTTGCATCTAAGTGCAGTGATCAGGCTGTGTTATTATCACACAACACTTCACTACTGGGTGTGTCTCGCTTGTTGTCTATTTTGGACACAAGATTCATATCTCTATCAAAGTCCATCAAGTTATGATCTGTACCTCGGTACTATATTTAACATGACACCGCAATGTTCTCAAACGATGAGGTATTGTTCATGATTCTTCATACTTTGGACACACATTTGTTTCATTCTGTCGATTGAAACTTCGATAGAAATGTTCATAAGCCTTAAAACTGACACTTACCATTAAAATATTCACCAGGAGACAAAACTAAAACATATTGTTCACTTCGTTGCTAAGCGATGATGTAAATGATGAAGAACCAACTCATAAAAATCGTATCATTTTGGAAACGAGGAGAACAAAGTGTCGTGGGGATATGCTACGTGTGATACATATAACTAGAACCCAAGGTGTGATGATGACTCCTATGTTTATTGACATATAACAATGCATGCATGAGGGTGGTCTAGTGTGCACTGCCTGAACTTGGGCAGAGGGCTATTATATAACTGGCAGAATCTGGGTCAAGGATGTGACCCTTGGTTAATGCATATTCATAGGCCTGGGCCTTACCATCGGGGGAAGGTCAAGGCTGAATGTTAGGCTGGTAAGGGGTAGCAGGGGGTGAAGGCCGTGTATGCTGGTGCCATACCTAGACACAAAGGAGGGAACAAAAGAATTTCACGTTGTGCTTTTGATATGCTATTGTCCAAAAATGATAGGAATTTCATCCTCTGTTCTTTTTTTTCATTCAAAAGATGAAAATTTAAAAAAAACGGTCCCATTCGATGAGAATTCAAGTTCAGCGTGACCTGTCTATTGTTTCTAAGTTCAGCTGAGAACATTTCTTTCATATTAAGAAGAAATAACCACAGGTTTTACTCTGGTCTATTAAGTGTATGAAAGCACAACATGAAACAGAATTGTTCTAAATGTGATGCAATTTCCATCCTCTGGTTTCCGTTATGATATTTTAGCAAAATTTACTAATTAGGTTACCGTTTACAAAACTAAAGCTGTAACACTTTTCCTTTATGTTCTGTTCTTGCCATACACAGTAGAACATCTTTGTGTCGCGGAGTTACGTTACGACGTTACGTCTTTGATGTGGAAACTTCAAACGACATTAAAACCCAATTACGACTTATGCGTTTATTGTGTTAGTCGCACAACGAGAGAAGGATTCAGTTCTTGTAATGTTAAGCTCCTTGTGTTACCGCGCGCCACTTTCTTTCAAAGAATTGATGGGGTTTTCCTATTTTAACGCTGGAACAATCTCGGCTTTGATCAAGATCAAAGCAAAGATCATTGCCAACAATTACAACAGGAACGGATTTGTTTCATTATACTCGCTTCTAGTGAAAAGA
>JBCAUI010542505.1:0-10756 GCA_038406195.1 Haplosyllis anthogorgicola
GGACCCCCCCATATAAAAGGCCTGCAAGAAATTCTGAATTTTCCAGTTCTGGACCTCTGGGAGAAAAGGTTCAGCAGACAGACCCCCCCCCCCCCAGCAGGATGGACCTCAGATCTGAATGCACAAAGGTCATCCTCCAGACAGACCCCGTCAGGAACGTGACACTTTCGCCTCTTAAATTTGTTAGTAGTATGATTACAGTAGTTTAAAGACATGGGGTTTTTTTCCATTTTCATGGTGCGGGAGGTACTAACAGACAGTAAACGTGCCGTTACAATCCAATTGGATTTTAACGCAAATTGCAGGTAAACGTAAAGAGTGGCGTTACAACTCTTGACAGAATACATAAAATATCATTATTTCGAAACCAAAATTTGATCGCAATTAGGAAATAGCCTCCCAGATGGATGTCCATGCAACAAGTCATCCTGTATTATTTTTACTAATCTAGGGGTGGGACTCCACAGAGATGTGGAGCTTACCGAAACATGAGGTGTTCGTCTGTAAATCAGAACAATCACAGCACAGATTGTCTAACTAATTTGGGCTCATCCGACTGCAGCTTCATTTCAAACAAACGAAATGGCAATGTGTTAACGGCTGCGATGAAAGGAATAAAACCAGGGCAGCGTGGTTTAGATTTTCCGCCCAGGTTCTACGCTTTGTCCTGAAATAATTTCATTCTGGGCATCAATAAGGAATGATACCAGTCTAAAACCATGTGTCAAGTAATCAGTGAATCTATCCCTAATCCAGTCTAATTGTCTCTTTATGGGATAAAAGCTCCGAGAACTAGTCAAACAGCACCCAATGGTAGGATGAATTAATAGCTTTGGCCTTGGCAATCATCATTATCAAAAATCAATAATGTCCTTTTTGTGTGCAGTCTATGTAAGCTGAAGTGTTGTATTTATTTGCAGACATATTTTGTGCGAGCTTTTCGTTCAGAACGGTATTGTCATACGTTGCTATTACATTCACTGGCAATTCGATTTCAGAAGGACCAGTTTTGAGCGGCACCTGTCATGGACGGTATCGCGACTTTTGAAGCATCATTATGGAACACGAATATCTGATACAGTAGGGCCTCTTTTGAGCGACACCCAACATTTGCTTCCCAAAAATCTCGTTAAAGGAGGGTGTCGCCAAAAGGAGGTCCTACTGCACTTGGCAGTTTACTTTACCTGCCTTAAACAACACACAGTCGTTTATGTAATTCTAGTAAGTTTCGTTTCAGACATGACAATGTGACAGTTTAACAGTAACAGTTTAACAGACAGTCTGTGGTAACGTGGAATAGTTGGACTCAATTTTGGACAACTTTAAAGATGCATTTACATTTAAAATTTTCCAAAATCGTACAGAAAATTGAAGGGACTTGGTTTAAATGTCATAATGAAGCGCTGCAATACATCTGCTTTGAGGTCAGGATGTTTAACGACGTTCGACAATAAGCGCAGTTCTGTTACCAGATTAAGCCACATACCCCCTTTGCCAGTTGACAAACGTAACACAAACACACAACAGACAAACAACACTGATTACTGTACCTGTTTGAGTTGTTCTTCCTTCTCCCACTGCTCAGCTTCCCGTATCGCGTCGCTTTCCTGTGAGGGTGAGGGTGAGTCACTTAATAAAACAGTGCTAAGTGAGAACACTACACCAGCGCACAGCCAAGCGCATGTCTACCCGAGATAACTAACAGACTTTCGCAAAATGCGTACAATGTACATGAACAAGCTTCAGAACACGCTGGGTTTGAAAAGATAGCTCAGCAATTTGGCAGTACTTTACATTTTATCTAGGCTCATGTAACTAAGGACAAGCGCCAACTTGCAAGGCCAGGCATCCTGCAAGCGTAAGACATCTCATTATGAAGCATCTTTCAACAGTTGTGGACAGTATATTTTTACAGCTTGTTTCGTCAATAGATGGGTTTAATGCGCAAGTGTGGGATTTGTAAGTAGACATACGCAAGGCAGCACTAACTATGTTCTGATAGGAGACACATGCAGGTACACCCATCATACATAGCATACAGGTCCATTGGCTTAGTTTACTCAACGCATTCAAGTCAAAATTGTCGTTACAGTTAATTTCAAAATACTTTCCTTTTGTTAAAGGGTAGTTTTACCAAAATCATTTTTTATTACTTAAAAGGTACAAGTTCACCAAAACGTTTAACAACTTTCAAGAAATAAATATAAAAAAAAACATGCTGCAACATTAGTGCATTAAAAAGGGCAACTACAGTTATACCCACAACTACAGTAATTGAAGTCGATATCTAACGAATTGCTGCTACGTTACATGGCAACCGTCTTAGCAACCATCAACAGCAATGTTACGGGAGATGGTGTTAATAATACATCTACCAGGATGAACACTCCAGCAACCACAATAGGAAACACCACAACAGGATTTAAGCTTTTGTTTTGCAAAGGAATAAAAGTGCGCGACTCCTATGTATAATCCAAAATGCTTGATAACATGGTACATTTAGAATAAGCGAAATCTAAACGCTACAAGTGGTGTTCACCATTTGGTTACGGAAGTGCGTTGCGAGGGTGACCCAACGGAAGAGTGAAGTATCTAGTAGCTACTACAGTGGTTACTAAGGAGAAACGCGTTGCTATGGTTACGTACCTGTTGAGCAATAATCATGTCTTCGTCCTCCCTGTCGACACTGGACACAGAGTCTGAACGAGACTGATGCGAAATTCCACCTGCAATTGACGTAAAAACACAAACACTATTATTCAAGAACTCTGATCGCACAATTTTACTGCTCTCAAAATGTGTTCAATACTTGGTTCTTATATGAAATTGCTGAAACTTTTCCGCCAAACAGGAAAGTTTAGCCTTATTTAATTGGATTTTAGGTATCAAGTGGCTTCACTTTGTAGCATACAACTCTGAACTTCCCATTGATAAGTTCAAGCATTGTAATTTGTAATCTTTACGTTTTGCACTAGTTTCTGCTGACCTTGCATTTTTGCGGTGTGTGGGTTCTTGGTAGCTTCAAGTTCATTTAACAATAAGCATATCTACACTTAAATTAATCCTTTAAAATTACTTGTCTTAACAGGATGTTTGAATACTTAACGTTACCTGTGAAAGACGAGGGTTCATATCCGTCGCAAATGAGCAGGTTGTAGCGGTCGCCGGCGGTGCGCAGCGCCTTCACTGCCTCTTCATGTGTAGCACCGAGTAAACTCTGACCGTTCACCTCCAGGATCCGCTGCCCCTCACGCAGCCGACCGTCCCGCGCTATTGCACCAACCCGCTGAATCTGTGTGAGCAAACCATATTTTATTATCTTTTTTTCTCCTTTCAGTATTTTCTGTGCGACCAGTGTGCAACCATTTTGGGGCCAGCTTTTGGGGAACCGTCACAGTCCTTTCCGTGGAAGCATCACATACTCATATTTAGAGCCCACTGGTACCCCAATATTGTACTAAATAATTAGATTATATTGGACCCCTATATTGAAGTAAATAATTTACCGAGGCATTTTTATCATACAGTATTAAAACCATCACCCTTCGACCTTTTGGAAAGGTTGCCCAGGGGAACCTTTTGCTTTCGTTCCGGATCAACTGACGAATTTGGACTCTCTTCTGGAGGATACTGCTAGTGTTATAATTAACCTTCAGGATTTTTTTAATGGTCAAATATTTTTAGAGTTTTGCATTAGGCCATTTACTAATCAGTGAAGGACAGAGACACTGAATCATTACCTTTATCGGGTTTTTTTCCATTTCCATCAATGTACATCACTACTTTCGCGCATGCATGTTACATCTCACATTTGTGCAATCTCAAAAAGTTAACGAGTTAATTGCGGCTTAAACCCATACCTGTGATAAAAACACACCCTCGTCTGTGGCATCGTGTGGATTACCCGGGACACTCCGTGCGCCGCCCTTTATACTCATTCCCAACTTTTCGCCTGGGCCTTTAAAGATTTTCACCTCCTAAAAGCAAAGTAGTAAAAGGGATCATTTTCAATGTAACATTTACCAGCATAACTACAGAAAAATTCAATGACAATTTTTGAATATTTTATGTCTAATCAGTGGGATCAATGGAAAAATATTCACGAACCAGTTTGGTTCTTCAGCTTTTACAAGCAATCTCATATTCTTATTTGCACTATCGCATGTACTCTTTGACAAATTTTCTTTGTGCTGCATTAAATATTTCTCTTTTGGATTCACTAATGACACGGCCCTGAGCAATAAGTGCCGCCCATAAACCATTGACCACAGCAGCCCAACAGTTTTGCTTCTTAATTCTTATGTAGATGTAATTCGAAAAATATGCATAGAAACATAAGGAAACTAACCTTTAATCCCGGGGGCGGAGGATCATGACGAATATCTAGAACTATTTCATAAGTAGGAGCTATAAGCGCCATAACAGCCTCTTGATGAGTAGCACCTCGTACATCCTTACCATTCACCTGTCAATAACAAAGTGCACGTGTACTAAGATTATCATGTGTTAAATGTGCAAATGGTGGAATACATTGGGAAATTTTCAATCCCCAATTTTGGTTATTTTGACAATATCGCAGGCTTGTTAGACAAAATCGGCATTTATCTGTAAAATTTAATACAAACTTCGTCCGATTGAGGTAAACATTGTCCAACTTTTTTCCAATTTTGTCTGAGCTCATAGGACATTGGACGTTAAATTTCCAAGACTGATACTGGATGTACACTGAAGCTCACGTACTTTTGCATTTTGGAATCAGAGGGCAAAGCTGCTGGTTTCAACACATTCTTGCATGATATCACTAACCTTTAAACAGTCAGCAGTAATTTTTACATAATTTTGTAAAAGAATCAATTAATCCTTTAAAAGTTATTTTACTTACGGCAAGGATGCGGTCACCAATTTTAAGATTAGTTTTGGAAGCAGCACCTTCAGGAACGATCTGAAAGGGTATTATATAAATTAGCTTGGCCAGATCTCATAAAATATCTAAATTCTTTGCGCGAAGTACGCTTTTTGAAACACACACTGACAAGCAATATGAAGCAAGAGATAATAAAAAATTACGTTATCTACTATCTAGTGCAAGATTAGTTCGGTTTTAATAGCTCTGTTCGGCAATGCTGACAAAATATACAACTATTTTAGTTCGCAATATGTAATGCTGTGGAATACAATGCATCCCACTTGATTTAAAGACGAAATAACTTAGTCTTTTAATATGTTGACTAAAAATCTGTCTGCCTGCAAGTTTCTTTTATTTTCTCCTAGGACTTTTCTTTTTTAAGCATATGGATGGCAGGATTTTCAAAGTGCGGCGATCGGGAAAAAAAATTAAAAAAAAAAAAGCCAAACTATTCGTAAATGTATATACAATTTGGATTTTGCTCAATTGACTTTCGATGGATTGTTTCCAAGACAACCATATTTTGCCATGCGCAACATATTTCAGCTGCCAAATGAGGTGGTTTTCTTTTTTTTGAAATCCCGATTTCAAAATGCGGCGGGAAATGTAATCCAAACAATCAAATAAAAAAAGCCTAATGTTAGAGTAAAGTGGGATGCACTGTAAAAGCGTTTGCCTAATTTTAGTTGAAGCTATTAGTACTTACTTTAGATATGAATATTCCAGGTTCTTCTACCCCGAACGGATGACTAGTATGATCTGTACCCCCGACTATACTCAGCCCTAGTGGTCCCCCTGCCTTCGCTATAGTTACTCTCTGAAATACCAATGGTCATCGTTTATGCACAGACTGGTCTCTTATCACAATAGGGCATCTAGGCCCATAAGGGCTTCTTAAAGCATGTCCTCCCCTCCCTCTCTAAAATTGTCTTCACATTTATTTGTGGGTGTCCTTCAAGCAAAGCAAGGTTGAAAATAACTATTTTTGGAGGGTGTCAAACCTAAAATGATGACAATTGCGAAAATATTTATGATCCCAAAACATCAGTTACGAAACAAAATTATCTGATTATTCCATAGTGTTATTCATCTTTGTAAAATTCAAAAATAACCCAAAGCAAGGGGGGGGGGGGGTGTAGATGAGATTTCAGTATGTCTTTTTTACATTTTCGAGGGTGTTGCATTTGAAGTATTTCTAAAACGTTTTCGAAATGCTCTTAAAAAGTCTACATATTCTACAAAATATACAGCAAAACTTGGAAAATTACAGACATAGCCGATTTGCTGGCATAAAAGTTTCTCAAAATAATCTGTAGATTAGTCACTGCATAGTATATTCTTTTTTCCGCAACTGACAAAACATACTATACTACTTCATAATTGCTACTCGGCCAAACGGTAGCTACGTGATGAGTTAGTGAATCTACAAGAAAAGTACAAGAAATGTTGCCCCACAGGGCCAGCACTATTTAAGTTGGGTGGTCTGAACTAATCTCAGTTCACCATGGTGACTGCACAAAAGCTAATTTTGGGTATTAGTAAGAACTCATACCTCTGCAGGAAATTTATCTTGTGTTCCGTTAACCGGTGGCGTGTGATTGGTTTCCGTCGGTGACCGTAGAGTCGGTTTTTGGTTCACAACCGGTGGAGATGTCACTACTGCCTGTTGTTGCTGTTGCTTTTCCCTCTGAATGCGGAGATACTCCCCTGACGGTGCAGAAGGCGGTCGGGCAATGGCGTTGAACTGTTCTACTAAACTACCACCACCAGCAGGCGGTGACGACACTGTTGTAGACGTTAAACTAGTCCTTTGTTGTGTATGTACATTGGTATTAGATTGAGGCGGTGCCGCAGTAATGTTTGTAGTTGTTGTGGTAGTAGTAATGGTAATGGAAGATGAAGGCTTGTTTAAATTGTTTGTTGTGAAACCCACACTTGGGGGTTGCGCATTGCCCCCAGCAGCAGGTGCCGACGTTCGTGCTAAGAAGTCTTGTTTGGCTTGTTCAGTTGATGAGATGGGCCTGCGTGGGGTGGGTGAGGGGTTGTATGATAATGACGGGGTTGTTGTTGACGTTGGTGACGTCGCTGTTGCCGTGGTTACTGTCGCTGCTACGATAGGCATTCTCCTTGGAGATGGTGCAGGGTTGTATGCAAGTGTTGGGCTGCGCTCCTGCTGCTGCGGATGTGTGTTACTTGGTGGAGGGGCCGACCTGAGCGTTGGACCTGTCTGAAATAACACAACCATATCAGGCGGACCACCTCCTCCCTGCTGCGGCAGTTGGCGCTTTGGAGAGGCTTGGAGCGGTGCCGTTCTTTGTACAGATGCTATCAATGGTGAAGTTACTGGAGCTGTGGTGGCAACAGTAACAGCTCCTGAAATATTGAGTACAACATTAACTATCAGTAATTAACGGGTATACAGTATTAATTACAAGTTGTTAATGGGTTATGATGACACAGTGAGCGCGGCGAGTACAGACTTAAACCTGCAAGCTCAAATTCATGCTGCAGCACAGTGGTGCTGCAATAAATTTAAATCGAACAGTGTACTTTAAAATAGCGCAATTTTATAAACCAAGAACTGCTACTGCCAAGTGTGTATTTTTACCTTTGGAGGCTCATAGTTACACTAAATGTTGACGCCTTGTAGATAATTCAGATAGCCTACGAACCTGTTTTCTCGTCGACGAGATTCTCTCTGTAAACAACCAATGTGACGTGCTGCTGTCCGGTCAACAGTCCGACAGCATTGTCGTGGCGTGCATCCGACACATCAACTCCATTTATCTGTAAAGTGCAACAAATATTTTTATACAACTCCTGCCTGTAAGAAATACTCTACTAATCTAAACCCACATTTTTCCAAGCACAGCGAAGTACAAATAACTGTAATAAGTTATATGGAAAATGCTAAAACTTAGTGAAATGCGATCAACATCAAAGTAAAGTGTGCATTTTTTACATGTGGATTCGGACCTCTTTTAAGCGACTCCAACTGTGGTCCAAAAAAATGTCGTGTAAGAGAGTGTGTCGCTCAATGCAGGTAGGATTACACACCAATACTAATACACGTACCTGGATTCCCCGAAAATTAGACCTGGTCTTTATCAGTTCTGGCAAATAAAACTGACCATACGTTTACGCCCATGGTCTTATCAGTAGGGATATGGTCTTATATTTGGGGAAGTGACAATGTCACCCAGACGATATGTCGTAAAGCAGATCCTACTGTACTTACTGATATAATTCTATCTCCGACTTGGAGTTTTCCGTCTCTTTCCGCCACGCCTGCTTCTGTGATACGTGATATGTATATTGACTGAAATAAACAGAAAACAGCATTTTTAACATTGCCTCAACAAAAAAATCGTACAATTTGTCAACCAGTGTTTTTTTTAATGAATTAATCGGGAATTCTTTGAATTTTTTAAATACCTTTTCACAAAATGTAAAAATACGACAGTTGCTTAAAATTTGTGTATAAAAGGTTACGGCTTCAAATGCATCAAAATTCTGTGCCTTTTTGGCACAAGCATTTTTCTAGCACAATGAAGAAGATGTCAAACATTCGTGACAAATAGACATGAATATGAAGATGAGTGAAGTGAGGTAAAACGTGAATGTCTGGATGAGTGGCTGCTGTTGGAAAAACCCGGTACATATCACTGAGTTCCGTAGATTACAACGCATTTCATGACATCAAATGACTTCCACGAATGGACTAAAGTTTTATGTTTGTTTACGTTTGAAACAACGGCTTTCTGAGCACACAAATAAAAACATGGAGGGGAGCTGTTGGCTTTCCTGAAATGCGCTGTTACATCTACAAGTATGTCTGTTGCCCTTATATGACTCGATAAAATACGAAAGGCATGCAAAGAGTTCGTAATAAAAACATAATGCGATAGAAAAGAACGTAAGAAAACGAAATAAACCGTACACCTGGCCACTGTGCTTATTGGTGACAATAAACATGCAATTCATTGTTTTTAATTTCATACAGTCGAGTAATTCAGAATTTGTACGCATCTGACGTCATGGTAACGTGCACTTAATTTTTAGAAACACGTCAATCACCATGGTAACAATGCAACCAAGACTTGCGTGGATGTCACTATTTGGCGAGAATTGTGGACCCTGATGGGTTTTTTTTTTAGATAATATAAATAAATTGCATTCACTCGCTTCTAGGTTAAATAAAGAGTCAATTTTCAAATCAAAGTAATATTATTATTTTTACTTTTTAAGAAAATGTTTGGTCCGTGGTTGGCACCTTTCGACATCCATGCTCACAACATGTTTACTGGCTCAACTTATTTAAACATAGCAACGCCATGGAACCATAACAACAGCCCCAACACGTTACCATGACAATAATTTTCTACAGAAAATAAGGAATAGATTGATAGAGACACAGAATGACTGACGTCAATACCAGAAAGCTACTAACTGCTCTTCTCTTTAAATTGTTTTTCTATTTTGTTTAATACAAACCTCTAAAAATGCATATTTCTGTGAAAGAAATAAGTCGCGAGTTAAAAATTATTCATTTCTTTTAATGGATAATTTTGAGGGAAGGGGTTGTTTTAGTGAAGGCATTCTGGCTGTGCTAACGCATTTACACCGTGTGGCTCTGACTTGTTATGTTATGCAGGTTGACTTTGAATGCATATTTGCGCAGCAGCCAGAATTTGTTTCCTTTAACCTAAGGAAACAAATATGTCAATGCAACTGATTTTATGTGCCCTAATATCCGGGTATTTTCACATAAATTGTACTGGCATAAAAGTTGCACTGCGCCAGCCAGTATCCCCTCTGTGCAAGTCTGAATGTTAGTTCCATCAATTGTTCGTATAAACAAGCAACAAGGACTTAAGCGAATTTAAAAACTTATGATAATGTGCGATAGAATAAACCACTGACTAAAGTGATGTGAAAAGTACAGCCCTTCTTAGCTTAAGACATGGCATTTAATTAAATGATCACCATAATAATTTACTCTTTGATGTTAATGTCATTTGTTCATATTTTTACTCACTGATCTCGTTTGCGCAATAACTTTTGAATGTCTTAAACCTTAAAGGCACTGTACATACTTATTGTTATATATTAGTATATATGCATCCAATCATTATGATTAATGTTATTTAACCTTAGTATTAATATTTCTTACATCCGCTAATGTATTATTAACAGTAAAGAATTGAAACGGTAGTGTTATTCATGGATCACTGTAAGTTGCGCATTACCTCATCATTTCCTTTGTATGGCGTGGAACCCCTTCCACCTGCTATACTGAATCCTAAACCGCTCTCGTCTCGGTGCAGTGTAGTTGCTATCGTCTACAAAATGCAACATAGATATCTATGCTTTTCTTATATCTGTTTTTTTATTCTTCACATCGTATTGTGTTCGTTTGCAGTACTATGCTTCATGCAGCGTAGTTGGGTGTTGAACAAAAGAAATAACACTGCAATATTGACAGTACACATGAAACCAAAACCGTCAACATGCAAAAAATATCATAGCTTCATTTGCAAAAGATTGAAAACGCCTTTCCCTGTTCCGACTTAAGTTTCAGAATTAATGTACACTGTTTTCGCTTTGCCATATATTTAAAACGAAATATACATAAACGTGTGTCGAATTTTACCTCTGCTCTTATCTGCACGTCAGGTTCTGCTACAAACCCGACCGTGGGTGTGCGAGTCTTCTCCTCGCCTGGAGATGTGCGTGGCTGTTGCTGTAATGTAAAAGAGCAACAAGAAAGCCTGGGGGCTTATGGCACAGCTGAAAGGCCAGCTACCACACGTTACAATATTTAGTTATGATGCATTATTTTCATGAGTG
>JBCAUI010542516.1:0-10755 GCA_038406195.1 Haplosyllis anthogorgicola
ATACCAAAGATAGTCTAAGGTCAGTCAAAAGGATAGAGGAATTTTGTTTAATGGTTGTGAGATTTTGGCTTGACCTTTAAAATGTGCTGTGATTATCACTTAAACTTGAGTAGTTAGTTATTATCTGTTATTGTAGGAACGGGAGTCACAGCTGAATGGAAAGTATTAATAGAAAGGTTATCCAGCTCGTGTTATACTCCCATGAAGGACGTTATTTCATTATCATATTATTAACTAAATAAAAAGCTACAGTAAGCACCACCTCTTGTCGTATCATCTCTCGTGCCAAACTGATTCATACTTTAAGACCCAAGGATGCCGTGTCGAACCGACACTGCAAGGGTCATGGGGACATGACCATGTTTAAGGGGGGTGAGTGTGATATGGAGAAACGAAACGATCTACGGAATGAGGTAAACTGGTAATTAGCTGACGTCTCGGGGCACGCTAATCATGAATTGGCGGGAAACGGGGACATCATTAGAGAAATGACGTCATTATTGACATCACGCAGCTTGTGGATCCCTATGACATCAGCGATGTCAAACATCACATAAAAGAGACACCCACCTTATTCCAAATGCCACAAACAAACTAGACTGCAAACAAGCAACATCTGTTTTGAACCTTAAACCTCTGACTGATCTCAGGTAGGGATTTTAGCTTTATTTACTGGGAACCAATCTACTCACAATTAATAAGATAACATTCTAATCAACTGGATAATTTCATTTAGATTAAATACGAAATGAGTCAAGTAACTACTGCATGAGATATTATACTTTAACACTTTAATGCTTATAATGTTTAAATTGATTCGATAACTGATTGATGATTTATCTTTTGCATGAAATAGGTTTCTTTCCTGTCTACCTCTAACTGAACTACCTAACGTTTAATTGAAACAGAACTATAATTCACTAAAAAGTGCAACAGATAAAGAGACAATAAAAACATCAGTGGCAAATTTCAAATTGATTGTTGGCTATTATTCCATCTGGCGCCCAGCATGAACTGAACCAGGAGGTTCACCACGACAAACAGGACGAACATTCTAGCACAAATTTCTCATTTATTATATGTGTGTGTGTGTGTGTGTATGTGTGCAGGGTAGTGTGCAAGTGGGCATGGCACTTTAGGTGCATGTGTGTGTGTGTGCAGGGTAGTCTGCAGGTGTGCATGTGTGCCACAACCACTTGCACACTACCCTACACACGCTCACACACATGCTACTGATGTACTAATAATAGTAATCCTACTTATTTCGGTACTTTTCAATTTCCAATTTAGATGAATTAGACCAATTTGATGAATTAGACAAATTCGAATTTGAATTTGGAAAAACCTCCAATATTATGAATCGTAGCGTACTTTCCCTTTCATTTCAGAAGATTTTCAGTGAGGGAGGTTTAACAAAGCGCCCCTTCCTCAAACCCCTGACCAGGCAATTTGTATGTATATCATTAATTATTTTCTAAAGGTTCAGTTAAAGATTCAGTTCAATTGTAAAGTTATATTTGCTAACCGCATTATCAGACAATCAAGAAATCAATGTTTTATCATTTCTACAGTTTTATTATATTATCAAGTCCATTATGAATGTATATATTGCACTGTCATTACTAAATGAATTTTTGTTTTGTGTGAAACGATAAAACTCGGGAAGGGGGAGACATTATTTTCAAAGGTAGGAAAAGATCTGGTCATTCGAACTTATCTAATGAGGATTAAGTTAATTTCTTGCAGGTTAATTGGTGGAGAACACACTGTACATTATTTCATTCTGACATCAAAGTATCATTTCTGTTTTGTTTTCTAACAAATCAGCTTGGAGATTATTCTTTTCTCTTGTTCTCATTTTTAAATGCAAAAGAAAGTCTAGTGTAAAGAAACATCACAACTCGTACTAAAAAGCTTTTATTTACTTTTTGTATTGGGTTCCATCTTTTGTTCTAGACGTTTTGAAACTGATACAAATTCTGTGTACTGGTTGTTGAATGTCATTAAATATAAAATCAAAGTTGTGCACCAAATAGATAAGAGTTTAAAATTAAATTTAAAAGAAAATTAATTCTCTAGTTTTATCAGATCAAGAAATCAAACGAAATTTTACCCCCGCAAAGTACTTGTACTGACCAACGGCCTATTATGTGCCTCTTAGCATGGCACTAGAAGAAAAGATTTAAAGGTACGAGAAGGCTGGAAGGATAAAATGTTGATTTTGAGTTTTGCATTTAGAAAATGTTGTGGTCTCTATGTTTTTTATTATCTTACTCGCCTGTTTTGTTAACACACTCCAGCTCCTGTGTTATCTTGTAATTATGTGTATTAAGTTCTGTTTGGAAAGCAAGAATTTCGGCAGCAGGGAAATTCGGGGTTTTTTGCGGGACAGGAAAGGAATTGCCTTGATGTGGTTTTTATTTTATTTTATATTTTGATATTTTAATCGTTACTTTTTTCAGTAAATGGATTAAATCACGTGTTTTTAAACAGGTAAAAGATGTCGTCCTTACTGCCTGTTGGATTTACAATGAGACTTGCTGATGTCACGGACAGGGCAGCTGTGCTCAGTGTATCCTATGCGGAGTACTTTATCACTGATTACCTGCCCGTTGTATTTGACAACTGGATCCACCGAAAGAATACCTACATATACCTACTGGAACACCAGGACAAAGTTGTGAGTATTGCTATTTAGGTTAGTGAAAGCAACTGTTAACAACCTGTTATACTACACGGCAGCGACAACTCCATAAGCAACGGCACTATTTTGTAGCGTTAACAATAACGTTTCATTTCAATAAAATTTTAAACAATATACATGTAAACAAGTTTTAATATTTGAAAGTACTTCCTTTCATACAGTCCACCATGCATATATTTATCATTGTGTTCCTTAAGGATACTTCAAGATGCATCAGATCCGCCAAAGCCTTATCCTCTCACATCCACATTTTTATCTGAACTTTGAGCTAGCGATTTTTTTGGAAAAAGTAGATTTCGCATTCTCGGTTGACACAGAAATTGTAACTACAATCTTTGTAAGTACAAAAACTAACAGTGCCAGACAGTGCCAGATTTTTAATATACTATTTTAGTAGCTACTCATTTAGTATAATATTATTACTGATTTTGTACAGTCATATTTGGTATTTAGAATGACACATTTTGCTACAATAATTAGCTAGTTTAAAATTGTAATTCATTTGAGAATATATACAAATTTAGTATATATAGAAAATTAGATGTTTATTTCAGATTTTGATAATAAAGCCATGTCAAAAAGAAGGAAAATAGACACTTTTTGAACATTTTTTCAGTTATCATATTTTATTAATCAATAATATCAACAATACATAAACATAAATAATACATATAGTACAATACATACAGTCACCATTGTTATATTTTGATCACACAAAAAAAGATATGTCAGATACAACATGTTTTCCAGTCTCAAATAATCAATTAATGAAATTTACATGCTGTTTGTTTGTACAGTATCCAAGATAGAACAGGTTGTGTTACACATATACCTCTTGACATTGGAAGTTGAACAAATGAAAATGAATGATATTTTTGAGTAACCATTGTGAATCTGACCTATCGCTTGTACGTTGTCTATAAATATGAAAGGAAACAAAGGCTGTTGCACATTCACATATTGAGTTATATCACATCACATCGTGTTTCATTGATTACAATAACAAAGTAAAATGAAAATGAGCTACACTGCTTAATAATATTGAATATGTATACATGTACATCTGTACTCTGATGTGTGAATGAAAGGTAAATTGAAATCCAAAGCCACAAATGTGTGATAGGTTTATAAATGTACAACTGTATTCTGATGTGTGAAAATATTTAATTAAATATCAAGAAACTGAAAGTGAAATCCAAGGTCACAATGAACATATGAAATCCCTCTGAATAAACATAGTTTTGTAGTTTTTGTAGCCTATGAAATTGATCTGACAGATTCTGTACTGTGTCTGTAGTGTGTAAACTACATAAATAAACATTACAAAAATTGTATCACATAGTTGACCTTTTTCTTTCTTACGAATATTGTGATTACTATTTTAGTTACGAACCCAGACAAAATGAGTAATGACCTAAAAAATAAGCAGGAATTTTTGAGTACTCTAAAATTGTAGTAAATCATTGGAAAAGACAAAACTACTATTCAATAAGTAGAATTCTGGGGGCTGCTAAGTGGCACATGGTCAAAAATGTTACAATTTGAGTAGAAACCGAGAGTAGCGAAAACTACAAATCTCAAAAAAATCGCTATATGTGAACTTTAGTCTAAGTTAAGAAACTAAATAAGACGTGACGTGTATTTAGGTGTGTTTTGAATGTGTTGAAGTAGATGATGCGGACAGATGTATGAAAATGTTAGAGTCCTGCATAAAGAACGAAATACGAAGCCAGAACATCTACCTGCCATTTCACATCGCGGTCATCCACAATCTCAGGAAGAGGTTCCCATGGCTAAAGAAAGCCATGGGTACCAGTATGCACGTAGACTTCTTTGAGAGTAGACTTGGTCCCGGTTCCCCCTACAATGTGGTTCTGAAATGAGTGAGTGCGCACACAAACAAAAATCAATCAATTCAAGTTTTAAATGTACAGTGATCGTACCCTTGATTACTTTAGATTATCTGTCCCCATGACATCTACCTGGACATAAGTAAATTGAATCTAATCCAATAACTACAACAGAAACAATTTTCCTTCTTAGGAATCAATTGAATGGGAGGTGAAGTTTGCAGATTTTTTGAAAGAGAAAATTATTCCTGGTCCTGTGCAGATGTTAGATGAAAAATCAGCAACAAGATTTTTGCAGGATCCCAGAGTGATGAAACAGTTCTTTCCGTCCGGTTTTTGTACCATGCATCTGGAATGGTATCCAATGAAGGTTACAAACAGAAATATGATAAGACTTGCACAGTGTAATCATACAGTTGTCACTAGGAGTCAATTTGACCATATTTCCATCAGTGCAATTAGTTTTGGTCAGATAATACTTCTCCCTTGTGGTGAAATGTATACCATTTTCTTTCATGGGGACAAAATAGCGAATTTGAAAGATCACGTAAATTTTCATCTTGATGTTTTCAATAAAACCAGGAATCCCACTCTCCAAACATTTGTACAGCTGAATTTCCCTCTAGAGTTTGAGGTAGATGCTGTCAAAGCAAAAACAAAAGAATTTTTCAGCAAATTTCTTTGGTCGGGTGGAGCTGTAACAAATGTGACAAATCTCGATAAATATTTGGAATTAAAGGCGCCAGTGTTTAGTTCAAAGCTTTAAATTTCCTAGCACCAGAAATACAAAGAACAATGTGAGTATTCCGTTGTTCTTGCTGAAACATTAAATTACAAATTTAGAATTGTGGGCAGATTTTACAATGGAAAGAGTTCTTTCTTTCTTTCTTTCTTTTTTTTTTTTTTTACAAATTTATAGTTAGCACATGATAGTAGTTTCAAATCACATCTGGCAACAATAGAGTTTCTAGTGACGGTTATGATCCAAAAATTGTAATTTTAAATACAGGAATAAATATTTATGCAAGTTTGGCGTCAGTATCATATTTGCAACCGCTATTACAACAATTTTCATATCTTTGTACCATAATAGCTGCTAATATCTTTGTAAAAAAATATCTGTATTGGATGTTTCTTTGTATATTGTCCTCAATCCCCTGATCGTGAATTGAAAAATATTATTAACAAGCTTTCCAAGTTATTAATGTAACCAAGGTGATTTGCATAGTAGTGTGATATATTTTGACTTGTCAGATTTTTACTATTGAGTCAACAGAAATTTCTGAAAGTCCACACAAGAGTGTGACATATGAAGTTACTTGTGTAGCTGATGTAGCAATTCTGCGTTGAAAACCCTATGCCTTGAAAAAGAATGAATGAAATAGCAAGTAATAATGAAGAAAAAGGAGGACAACACTTGTGGAATATGCATGAAGAAGTGTCGCTGGAAAAACATTTCTTTAAAGGTATGCGTATCTCTTCTACTGTAACATGTTTGATTTAAAGGGTCAATTTAAGGTCTGATGGTGTTGTATGTTTGCCTTTAAAGGTAAATTTAATGGTTTCGGGTTAAGAACTGGATCTCTGCTTTAAGTATCTTTTAACACACAAAACTGTATGTCTAGATTTTAACAAGTTTATTCCTAGTGCTTCATGGTTCCAAAAACATTCTTAGAGTAAGATCTAACTTGAAAAAGTGTGATCTGTATTATATAAATACACATGAATACATCCTGATTAAGATGGCATCCAAGTCAATTGCATTAATAGTACCCGACGGGTTCACAATAAGGATTGCTGGAGTTACGGACAGGGCGGCTGTGATCAGCATATCCAGTGCTGAGTATTCACAGAGCGATTACGTACACGTTCAGTACAATAACTGGATTCAGAGAGAAAACACCTACATACACTTACTGGAATACAAAGGACAAGTGGTGAGTATTTCCCTTAACTATTGGTGTTCCCTTAACATGGAGATGTAATATGGCATAAAAACCATTTGTGTCAGCATTTTCATGATGTTTCTTCAGTAGGGTGCAAAGTGTAACATACAAAGCAGTACACAGAAATCGTATCATTTTAGAAACGAAAAGAACATAGGAGAGAATGAAAGAATTTCATGCTGTGCTTTTGATGCGCTATTGTTAAACTTCTGATACCAATTCCGTGTACTGGGTGATTTTATATCTAAAACTATGTGATGATATATACTGAACTGAAGTGATAAAGCAAGGTAATTTTCTGCTCCTCACAATTGTGACAGCACCTGACGAGCATATATACAAGCTACACTTCATACCCTACTGGATTAATGTCAGAGCCTGGAATTCTTATCAGTTTTGGATGAATAAATTTTCCCACTGTGTTTTATGTACATTACAAGTGGGATTTTTTTAGTTCTTACAGCAATTTCGGGCTAGATTTTCTCAGTATTTCCTAAAGTTGGATGCGCTCAATGAAAGATTAACATCACTTTTGTTGTATGTATAACAGCGCGTCTTCATAAACTACATGGTCAAAAATTAGTCGGCATGCAGCAATTCGTTGTGTTATGTGGCCCTGGAAACCTCAATGCCCTGTAAGGGGGCACACGCTCCTAGACCAGCGTGAGAGCCTTAACAGCCGTTAAGGAAGGGACCGTGTAGTTTATGAAGACGCGCTTTTAGAAAGTAATTTTAATTTTAGGTCTGTTTTGAAGCCGTGGAAGTAAATGAGATTGACAGACACGTCATAATGCTAGAATCGTGCATTAGAGTGGATTTTAGAGGCCGAAATATCTATCGAATGTTTCATATCGCTGTCATCCACGACCTGAAGAAAATGTTTCCCTGGTTAAAGTACGGAATAGCATCGAGCATGGACGTCAAATTCTGGGAGGGTAACCAGGGGCCAAATTCTCCTCATCGAGTGCTTTTGAAATGGGTAAGTCTTTACTTTACCAAACAAAACTGACTTTTTTGTATCCTACAAGTTTTATAACTTGAGATTCCTATTTCTGAAAAATCACAGAAGAATAAAATATTATATAAGTAATGGTCCTCTATTTTGCTGGTGTACAACATGTTTTTTTTTATTATTTCCTGAACTTAAAAACCTTACATGGACTGAAAAAAATTACCTCGATATTTTAGGATTCTATGGTTTTGGAGATCAATTTTACAGAGACGATCACTTCGATCAGTGACATTATAACAGGTCGTGCTCAGATCCTAGATGAGGCTTCAGCAGTAAAAATCTTACAGGACTCCAGAGTTGTTCAGCATCTCTTCCCCTCTGATTTGTGTGTCATGCATCAGGAGTGGTACCCAATGAAAGCCACACGGAGAAACTTGAAAAGACTTGCACTCGAGAATCATGTGGTTGTTACCAAGTTCAAGGACAATTCAAGAGACAGTATAGAAGCAGTGAGTTATGGTCATTTGACATCTTTATCTGCTGGAGAAGTTTACACTATCTTCTACTACGGAGACAGCATGGCTGACTTAAAAGATCACGTAATTGTTCATCTTGAAATCTTTCGGAAAACAAGAAACCCTACAGTGAAAACGTATTTTGAAATAAATGTCTCTCCAAAGTTTGGTTTAGACAATGTCAAAAATGACCTTGCAGATCTACACAGTGACATTGTGTGGACGGGAGGTGGTGTCGTGGAAATAACAAATCTAGATAGATTCTTGGAAACTAGATCACACTTTGCTGCAAAATTATGAAGATACGGAGACCTATACTCATGAAAAACAATTCTATGAAATGTAATAAATCTACAACCTTTTTACTATTTCCGTACTTGGAATATGAGTTTATTTTTTATTTTATACATTAATTCCGCCTTTATAGTAATTCTTCCTCTGAATATATCATTTCTCTTACTGGCGAATAAAATAAAAATCTTCTGAAATGATAATCATTCTTGTTTATGCGCAAAAGGGTTAATATATCAGTTGATACAGCAATTCGAGACGTCGAACATATCGAATTAAAATTCAGTTAATGTCGAAATATGTAAAGAGACGCACATCTTGATCCGGCCTTTTTGCATAAGCATAAAATGAAGACCATTTCAGCCTGCTCAATAGGGTTAAAATTGGATGAATATAGGAGGGAACGAAGCATACACCAAGTCAAGTAGACTGGAGTATACATTACTGTCAAAATAGATGAACCCGAATTCACTTGAGATTATCAGAAACTAAGAGAATACTGGTCACAATATTTCTGTTCATGGTTACAAATGTCATAGTGATAGGGCTAATGTACACAGACGATGCCGATGCTAACGGTTACAACTGACGACGAACACAGTTAATAATTCTTAAAGCTCCTTGACATCTGTTTGAACCTATGAGCCGAAAGGTAGTCTACCGCATTCCCTCAAATTATGGCACCGGGTTCCAAGACCAAATTTTTAAAGGGTACCTTGATTAAAATCTAGAAATACCAAATTTGAGTGGCACCTAGATCTCCTTTCACCTTGTTTTGTCAACTTACATGCCTTTATTTAATTTGTATCAACACTTAAAATATCGTCCATTCAGAAGAAATTCATATCTTGTGAATTTCATCAAAGATTCATTTCAAGATTTTTCTAAAATAGGCGGGGCCATAATTGTAAGAGGAGCCATATTTTAGGGAATGCGGTATTTTTACCAAGTGTTGCCTTCAGAGGCTTTAGGGGCTGTCACTTGTTTTTGATTGGGGAAATCAAACTTAAGACAGTAATTTCTAGCTTTTAAATTTTTCACTTGGAAACGTTGTAAGTTTCCAAGTCAATTTTATAAAAGAAAGCTGTCTCTAACAGTTAGTATGATTTTACAGCCTACAATTTGGAAATGTATTGAACAAAAGGGGCAACCCAAGAATTTTACGCCGTACTTTTGACATGCTATTGTTTCAAAACAGATAGGAATTTCATCCTCTGATGATATATTTTTAAATGAATTTACCAATCAAAATTGACACATTTGCATAATTTACAAATTAGTGAAATGATGATATCTAAAATAAGACGAATTTTAAGGAAGAGACTTTAAAATTATTGCATCTATGATGACACTGACAC
This sequence comes from Haplosyllis anthogorgicola, assembly GCA_038406195.1. NCBI lineage: Eukaryota > Metazoa > Annelida > Polychaeta > Phyllodocida > Syllidae > Haplosyllis > Haplosyllis anthogorgicola. The sequence goes on from JBCAUI010542516.1 coordinate 9,617, forward strand.
CCTCGAAATTATGATCAGAGTCCATTAACGGATGGAAAACGAAAACACTTACATAACAGTTTGAATCAATCATTGATTTTACCAGTGTAACGAGCCTAAATTACTACAAACTTGTATTTACATATTAAATTAGAGTCAATAATCTCGTGACTGTCGTATCTGTTATTTATCTGATAAACAAACTACGCCCGATGTTACAAACTGATCGCAATTATTGAATATTACTAGTTCTACATATTCGTGCATGTAATGATTGTAAGGTTAGAAAATGGTACTTTCCATTAGGCAGGATTTTTGTATCATCACAGTATTAACTTGCGGTTGTCGTTATTTAGCTTGTTATTAGCTTGATCCGGATAAATAACAAAAGCAATTGGTTTGCTTAAACCGAGAAAAGATTGTACTTTATTTCTTGCAAACATTATGCATGTTGCTCAATGGAAGTCTCAATCTAAACTGAATGCAAATTGAAGTAATGCTTGTGTACAATCACTTGTACATATATAACTAGATAGCAATTACTAAATTGCCCGTCTATCGAATGATTTTCCCAAACTAACTCCCTGGTGGCCATTTTGTTGCTACAAAAGCTACAAACAATTTCATTACTTTCTAAAAAGAATTATTTTCAAAATCTACACCAAAATACAAGTGTGATCCATCAAAATGACCAGAAAAATCCACTGAGCAATAATATGGGGTTAATATTAAGTTATCTTCCCTTCAGATTCAGTAAAAATGACCCCAGATGGGGGGTACCCCTGGGGTACCCCATAAACGCTTGAAAAATCACCGAAATGACGTCACGCGCGGTCACGTGACTCCCGCGTGATCGTTTTCCCGCCAAAAAACGTACGAAACACATCATTGGGGTTCACGTGACCGTGCGTGATGTCACGCGCTCGAACCGCGCGAGGGGCGCCGCCGGACCCCCGCCGGGGTGCATCACATGATCACTCCGATAGAGTTATAAAGTATACCATTAGAAAGCTTATCATCTCCCGATTCCAAAAATATAATTTTCATGAAAAACGGCCAAGGCAAAGTGCCATTTTGAAGCATGTAAAGTTTTTTGCCATGATTTTCAAAGATATACAAGTATTAATTACAGTATACCATAGAAAAATTATACTTACTCC
>JBCAUI010542527.1:0-10755 GCA_038406195.1 Haplosyllis anthogorgicola
TATCCCAGAGTTAGGAATAAAGCTAATATTTACAAGAGTTCAGCAAAATAGCCTTCTTCTGCTTTGTTCATTATACATGGGTCCCGACACCCTTCGCAATTACACCTCAGATGCAACCACGAGAATGCACAATTACGACATAAGGGTTATGCATTTTACCTTTTGGTATTTTTTCACGCATATCCCAATAACAATTCTGGTTGATGTGATGGCTGTGGTTTACATATCATGGTATCCACAATGGTAAGTTCAGTATTTGCCTCAGCAATTTTTACAGCCTGGGTAGGTGTATACACTTTCTACAAATGCGCATGGGGACTCCCAGATTTATGACAAAGGAACCAATAATGTAGCTACAGAAGTGAAATAAAAAAGGCAAGGGGGTGTTTTCTGATTGTAGGACCCTAAGGGAGCTGGATAAAAGTGGTTTCAAAATTTGTCCATCGATTGCAGCAAAATGCAAGCAAAAAGCAAATGATAGCAAATTGGCAGGTGGGATCAAGTTTGGGTGTTAAATGTGATGCCAATATTTAGTGGATGTGCCTGGGATGTGTGGGATGACTCTATGAGTAAGTCAGTTTTAATTTAATGCAAGTGGCAACTAATGGAGTGGGCTGGGACCATTTTACGATTTTGCAGGATTTAAAAAGTTGACAGCTGGGTTAGTTTGTGTGGGAAATGGGGTGTAAATGTTCAGTGGGTGTGCCTGGGAGGTGGATACATGGGTGAAGGTGACTAAGAGTTAAGTGGGCGTTGATTTGGTTTGAGTGGTAAGTGTTGCAGTGGAGTGGGGCCATTTTACAATTTTACAAGATTTTAAAGTTTGCCAGCTGGGATTGAGTTTGGGTGGGAAATGGGGTGTAAATGAGTGGGTGCGACTGGGAGGTGGATACATGGGTGGGCGGTGACTCCACGAGTAAGTGGGTGTTGATTTGGTTTGAGTAGTTAGTGCTGGAGTGGAGATATGACAACTTGACAGGTGGGATCGAGTTTGGGTTGGAAATGGGGTGTAAATGTTCAGTGGGTGTGACTGGGAGGTGGGTACATGGGTGTGGGGTGACTCTAGGAGTAAGTCGCAATCAATTTGATCCGAGTGGTAAGTGCTGGAGTGGAGGGGCTGTTTTACAATTTTGCAAAATTTGAAAACTTGACAGGTGGGATTGAGTTTGGATTGGAAATGGGGTGTAAATGTTCAATGGGTGTGACTGGGAGGTGGGTATATGGGTGTGGGGTGACTTTACTAGGAATTCGCATTTTATAATTTGTAATGGTTTTCACTTTCTAGTAATATTTATGACAAAATTTTGTGGAGCTAAAGATAGCACTTCTAGTTATCCGTTTTGCATAATTTTTACATTTTTGGAATCGGGATATCATGAGCTTTCAAATGGCGTGTCTTATGTGCATGTGTGTGTGTGCACACATGCATGCACACACATCTGAATAAACTGAAAATTCCTTGACTTCCTAAATGTATGTGTGCATGCATGTTTGCATGTGCATGTATGGAATAAGTAAATAAATAAATAAAATAAATTGTGATTTATAAAATAAAATAAATTGTGAACTCCTTTCCTTTCAAACACCAGGTAGATTATGGCATCATAATCTACGTCATAATAATAATCTACATCATAGGTGACATCTGTAGCAATGGTTGTGAAGGTAGCATTTACGCTCCGTGTATCCCTTTAATTTATAAATTTATTGTCTCATTACATTTAATTCCACTCATGCATGAGATAGTATGCATAAGATAGAATGAATATGACTGAACTGGCGAGCTGTCTAATTGAGACAATGCCATCCAAATAAGCCAATGTTTTCGAGAAACACACAATGCAATGAATGTATCCAAGTTATGGCGAAATTCGACCTGTTGTCTGACATAAATGTGAAAGTGCAAAGAATCCTATTCTATTGTGAGATTAGGCTGGTGACAGCTTCTCACTATTAATTCTGTTATCTTCACTTTATGCTGCATTCAAATTGACAAGTCCGACTGAAAATCTACGAGAAAATTCAATGGACTAAACCGAGTGGATGTTTCCTCTCGTACATCATCATGGCAATACACTTAAGATTTACCACTTTATCGAATACATCCAACACAATATGTTTAGCTAGGTCTGATGTTGTAAACCATAAGATATATTTCATTTTTTGAACAACAGAACTTTTAGTTTTCATCAGATGAGACTAAAACGTTAATTTGTATTGCTTCTAAAACAAGATATATGAATAATCATTTATAGTACACTACTGCTGAGCATTTTCTACACAGATAGTGCCTAAATCGCATATAAAAAGGTTGTAGAAATGCATGTCTTTCCAATTTACTATTTATGAGAATTAAATTAATAAGATAATTTTTTCCCATGAGCTATTAAGCTAACTACGCCTATTCTACTTTTCTAGACATCATGCAACCGACCAAATCCAAGCCAACGATAGAAAATAATATCGAGTTTTTAATATTGAGCACTCTCATAATGTATTCAAAATACGAAAGTGGATTGTATTGATACAAAACTTTCTTTATCGAACTGGTTTATTCGGGCTTGAAAATATATTACCATTTATCTATGCACTTCTGTGTGAGGTGTCTTACTGTGTATTATCCTTAACGAGAGACGGTGAAAAATTACAGTAACCTTTAGAAGAAGAACTCTGTTTCATTAGGATGTCATTCCTTTTGTACAATGCTAATGTATCATGTGTACATAGTGCTAATGCAGTATGATAAGATAAGACAATTGTAAGAACAACTGCTTCTGCGTCTGTATTATAGCTGCAACGTTGCAATGTTCAAAACAAGTAAGCAAACAATGTCGTTCGATCTTGACAAATAAATCCAGTATTTCTTGTAAGGTAGGTTCCATCTAATCTTTTCCCCTAAACCTCGCCAAACGACCCGCTAGGCCTTATGACCCTACACTGAGTGGCATGAGCGAACTAAATCTGAGTAACCCGGTCACTTTGTAATAAGGTTCGCTTTAAAACATTTTCCAATAAATGACGAATTGCATACTTTCCCGCGCAAATGCTCAAGTTTAGAAGTCATATGCTTGCGGCTGCCAAAGAGAATATTTATGATATTCATGGAATACTCACTGTGGTTCATATGGTTCGGATTACGTACTCCAGCATGTGAATGGGATTGTACAGAATCTGTACGAAGAAGTGCTTAGCATTATCAATGGTACTATTAACGCTGGCAAAGTAGCCAACAACACGTCTTTTTAGTGCATGATACGTACATTCTAAGTTTTGTTTATTTCTGGGTGTGTTCTACTGGACAAAATGGGAAAACAGAGTTGAAGAGAGATTTCTGGTATTAAGATTGCGTTTCAGTGTAAAAAAAGGCATATCATCGGACATATTTTACAGCATGTTCTTATTTTGCATGCAGCTGTATTCGATTTAGGCCCAATACTTTTAATTTAACTACCGTGTTTCACATCAATAAATTACTATAAAAGCAGGCCAAAGCCAGCTAATCTATTATTTGAAGTCTCTTACACCGTAGTTACGCCAGTTATAATTATTTACCAAAATTAAACGTTATTTTAAATAGTAGATAGGAAACAACTAGTTTTTGACTAGACAGATCAGTTACCATGCACGTAATTCTCTAGATGACAGGATAAACTATTCCTCATGTGCACACAACACAGTCGTTTACTGTTGTTACAACGCATCTTCATAAACTAAACGGGCTTGAAATTTGGTCCATTAAGCATGCGTTGAGCTTCCTGTGAGCATTAGTTTCATTGACTTAATATTGCAGTTTTAGTGTCGGTCGGTTAAGGACGATCCATTTCGTTTATGAAGACGCGCTGTAAATCTGATATCTCTGACATTTTTAAAAGATGTCTGCCGGCGGATATAGCACAATTGCAAGACACCAAACCCTAGTGTTGACCTTGGTCAATACGGTAACCCTACCGGCATTGTTTGTAACTACAAGTAAAATTACTAAAATAGCTTAAGCCGGAAGAACGCCATTGAAACTTGGCAGTCGGTTACATGGACCTAAGCATGTATTTGTCCACTTCTGATACAAAGCAGATAGATACTGACACTAATCGTAACCGGTTACTCTTTATTCTATTTGCCCTTGTGACACATGTGAGAATTTACTTGTTCCTTTTGTATCTTTCGCGATACATGAAATTTAAGTAGAATATGATAATTGTGACGTTTCTTTCCAAGTTTTTGAGAGGTATTACGCGCGAAGATTTTTTATATAAATTTAAAAGGAAATGTGCATGAAATTGAAATATAATTGAGTTGAAGAGAATGCAAGTGCAAAATAAACTCCTGCATCACGCCGTCAAAAAAATAATGAGATAAAAAGATGCATTGTACATACAGTTAGAAAACTAGAAAGAAATGTCACCATTGTAAACAATAATAAAGCCTTTCAAGATTAGTAAAAATGAAATTATGGTAACTTAGTATTGACATTACCCTAATGTTGATAATTTACAGAAATATGTTCCCCTATAATACACCAAGATGACTCAAATAAATCCTTTATTTGCTTAGGCATTTACAGTAATCACTCCAGAATGCAAAATTTCTTATAAAACATGCGCATACCATACAATTGCATGCTGTGGTACAGGGTGAATTTCTTTTGTTTCCAAAGATTACCATATTGACATAAACTTCAGGAGCTGCATTTAATTTTAAAATGACGAAAACAATAGCTCAATGCCACACTTACAGTGACCTAACATATCTTCATTGACCTAAATGTTATTTCTAACAGCAATAAATAGTGTGAAGATGAAGTGTTTAGATGCTCAAAGGTAGGAGGTTTATTCGAGAAGTTTAAAAGCTCCGCAATCCTCATGGAATGCAGGAGCTGTAATCCACCTTCAGCACTTTGCCCTGGCAGACAAATAAATAATACCAACTTAACAACTGTGGAGGAATAAGAGGGAAAGAAGAGAAATATTGATCCTGTCAGGGGTCTTTAATTTCAATATTTTATCACCATTGTAAGGAATAGCTGGGAGACAATCATCTTTGTTCATGCGGTTTTTTTTGCTCTCCAAACAGTCGGGATATGTAGTGAGAAAATCACTTGGTGTAACAGTTGGTTGTTCTGTGGGATTAGACTCACCAAAAGCGCACTGTTTGGTTTCCTGTGAGCTTCTTGCTTTTAATAATTTTGCTTTATGTGATTTTTTTTTGCTTGCCAACGAGGAATTGGTATATAAAATGGTATATACAGAATTTTAAGTCAATCACCTTTGCCCTTTTAAACTGATTATAGTTAAATATCATAGATTCAAATGTAACGTCGTATAAGAAATGCACGGAGTGTTTTTATTCGTATGTTTGATACAAGGTGAATTCATGAGCTCATTTCCTTGTTGTCAGTGACGTGCTACGCTTCACTTGCCATTCGTTGAACATTGCATAGTCATCTGGAAAATAATTTAATACCTAACGCCCTCTTGAGTTATCGATGTTCTTGCTGTGTAAAAATGGATTATCAATCTGATTATCACTCGAACATTGCAAGAATCTCTGTCCATTTCCTTAATTCCGACACGATTTGTAGTTACATCTACTTCCCTGGGTTCATTTTTGAAAAAATTACTGGAATGTTTCAGCGGGCATTTTACTTTTTGTCGATGTTCATTGTGGGATTATTGAGTTAAATACATTGGGATTACAATGGATCTCATAGGAATAAAACTTGCGTTATCTTTTACGCTATGGTGGTATCGTGTGACTCTTTAGAAGTTACTTTAGCATTATTTGATGTAATTCAGTATCCAGATGGGAATCTGTGAAGCTAGCATTACAGGGTATGGCTCACTCTTCAAACAGATAATATCATTTGTTTTGTACCGAGTAAAGTAACATTAACGTTGAGTATCCTGTATTTGACTAATGAAAATCAATTGGATTTCCTTTCTCTGACAGTCTATGTCTCCTTCCCTAAATGTGATCTAATGAAAATGAACGATTAGTTTTAAAACTGTCTGGAAGGGTTCCTTTTTTCACAATACATTGTTTTTTCCATTCTAAATTATTGGTAATGGAACATCGATAGCAAATAAATAAAAAAGCATATAAATAAATGAAGAGACTATTATGAAATAGTCGATGCTATCCAGTACATTCCTATCACCAGAAGAATTGCATGTAAATTTTATAAAAACACAAGTCATTGGAGAAGATACGACATCTGTGTTTATGACAAAATATTGATAAAAATCCAATATTAAAGAATAGAATGAGGCTGTGTGGATAAAATATAGAAAGGTTAAAGTCTTTTTTCATTGAATGACAAACAGTCTCTTCTTTGTCGAATTTGGACATAAAACAGAGCTTCGCTGACACTAACCGTGATGAATTGTTCTTGTTGTAAAGAATAAAAATGTGGCTCCAGAATGTAAAAAAGCCATTTCGAGGCTGAGAAATACATGTACTTAACCCATTTTATCATAACATTTAAATAAAACTTTTATTTTGAAAGCTGTTTGTGACAACTGTAGCAATTCCTTCTACATTTCTGGGTGCAACTGGTATCTCTGTTTTGGACTTCCGGAGACTATTGCGAGAATAATGCAGAGATTTATCTTTGGTGAAAAAATTGATGGTTAAATAACATGTTATGTTATGAAAAATTTTGAAAGCGTGGTTTCTAAGATTCAAATGATCATTGTTACATCTCTGAGAAGAAAGACAGGCATGATAAATGGGATGTCCTATGAGATAGAAATCTTTTTAATGGATGTAACACTAGATATATGGTTTCTGTGCTAAGTGCCCCTTCGTCAAATTATTGTCAAAATAGTTCCCTTATGATTTGTAATAGTATGTTTACAATACTTTTTGGGTTGGGCAAACATCAATATGAAACAATTAAAAGCTCTCTTTTCCATTCTGATGTATTGTTTTCATTTGAATACGGAGTGAAGAATAGTTAAAATTGTATGAGCAGAAAGATCTAGATGCACGCCTTTACATAAATTATGATAACACCTCGCTTGCCTTGAAGCACAATCACTACATTATCCAATATCTCAAATGTCGATAGAAACACAAACACTTTACAAACATTTGCTATAAAAGTGTAGTTTTACTAGACTTCTAACAATGTGAGTATCCAAGGAGAATAATCCTTCCTTATTCAATATATATCTGTCACCTAATACATCAGCTAAGAGGACGCTTGCGTTATTTGCAATTTCACTTTCGTGTTGTTTCCAAATTCTACGAAGACACATGAGGTTAACATCCTTTTGTTGGCATTTTGCCCCGAGAGAGAATGATGAATAATCTGTGGAAAAGATGAACAATTTATTGATTACAAGAATATCTTGAATTCCAATTAACATCACCTGTTGACACAAAATAGATAAAGACTAATTTATTTCTGGTTTTATGAAATAAAAATGTTATTTGTTGTCATTGAGAATCGATTCTTATGTTATGTTAAATTGATTGTATCATGTGCATTGATAACTGTTGGATGTTTTAAAAACTTTCTGGAATTGAGGTATGCTATTTATAGTGCTGAGTTAGATTAGTTCAGTTTCAAAAGAGGGGATTGCATAATAACGACAAATATAAGCAATATGATGAAAATGATTCAACAATGCACGATGTATTAATCAATCATTAAAACAATTAACGCTGTCCTTAAGAAAAGATTTTTGTTATTTTCAGCTGCATCATGGCCCAACTTCACGCTTTGTATGATTTAAATATTTGACATGAATTTATGGTGAGAGGAATTCTTATTCTATTGTGAGATTAGGCTGGTGACAGCTTCTCACTATTAATTCTGTTATCTTCACTTTGTGCTGCATTCAAATTGGCAAGTCCGACTGGAAATCTACGAGAAAATTCAATGGATTGTAAACCGAGTTATAACCTTAATTCGGGTCTCTTAAATCATTATGGTAATGCACTTAAGGTTTACTAAGTTGATGAATGTTTTTTTTGCACTTCTCTTATCCTTGCCTCTGTAGGAAGGTAGAATACGTCTTTGCATTTAGAATGGCGGTGCTTCTTTTGTTGGTCTTTTCCACTTCATTACGAATGGGAAAACAACATTATCACAAAGTTTGTCTTCGGAAAGTCTTGGTTACAGTTCTAACGTCTTTCAATCTGATCAAGTAACTTCTGTTTTGTGAAAAAAAAATTGGACAGACAACACCATGCTGTTCAGTAATTTAGCTGAGTTCATTTGACAGGTCAAAAAAGATGCAGATATGCAATCTTTCAAATATGTAACCGTTTTGTTTCTTTTAAATAGCGCAGATTATTCCCATGGTCGCCTCCGGGTGTTCTAAATGAGCAAGAAAACGATTCATCCTTTCACTGGATAATTTACAGTATAAACATCTGGATTCAATCAAAGATATAAACATCCAGATGCTTTTATGTTTTCATCCTGTACCTCATAGACCCGAATTTTCTGCTTCATGAATGAATCATAAGTATGCAACTTGACGAAGAACAGCTTTCGTGAACCAACTGTAGCTACATTTGTTATCAACAAAACTTGTTAGCCTCGCGAAAGCGAGGATTCTGCAACGATTGAGATCTAGAATTGACAGATTTTATGAAATGTTTTGAAACTAGAGGGCGCTGGACCCACCCCCACCCCATAGCTAAAATGGGTGCCAGAGGGAAATTCAAATTTGAGGAATTTCAGACTGGCTGTGGAAAGGTTTGAGACGGGACCCCTCCCTCCACCCCATGTATTTGACTATATAGAGCGAGGCTGTAACCGACAGGTTGTCTAGACCCTATCTCGTTTCACTTTTGTTCTGATTTTGTATTTGCAGAGATAGAATAATAAATAGTGATCAAAATGTACCTTTCGGCTTTCGCAGAATTCAGTAAACCTAAATTTTGATTTGATATTGTCATATAATTTGATTGATAACATTTTACTGTGCATTCTAGTTTGTACTGAATGTTTCCATCTATTTTTAGTTTTGAATAGTTTTAAATTAAACAATACCAAAATATACAATGTAAAAACTTCCATCTGATTGTCTGGAAAAAATGCAGATAAAGTTATTTTCTGGCAATCAAATCCTTAACTGTCGTCCATTAATTTACTGTGAGTTCCCCCAAATGATTGAATAATTCTCTGTCCATATTATTTAAACAGTTATGTTTTGTTTGTCGTTGATGTAGTCAAGTACTTTTAAAGTAATAACCAGAGATTACTCGAAAAAAATCAACACCAGATCGCTGCGAGAACTGATAATGATTAAATGACAAAGCCACGAGGGTGTAAAACCAAGGCCAAGTGCATATTCCTGAAACAGACTTTCGCTCAATATTCGTAAGTTGTTCGAACTGACCGAACCCAGAAATGGAACCAATGACAGTGTCAACCGCCCACGTCACTAGATTAACTTACATCTGTCACTCTTCATTGTTCGCTCTAGATAGGAACACTGATCCACAATGATAGTAATATTCACAATTTACGTTCGCGGCAATGGCCCTGCCGCTGACAAAATGCAAATGCGGTAAAGGTTTATTGAGATGACCAAAGCAGAGCATTGCCGAATATTCACATTCATGAATATTATTTTCAATAGAGTAAATGGCCGCTTCTTAACGTTGATACAATCAGTTTAGGACATCGCGTTTTGTTCCAAAACGGAAGTAGCAATATTCTAAACCAAATAAATCTTGAAGTGTAGAAAATTTAAGCTGTGTTTTTAGAAATACCATGATTGTCACCTTAGGTGCAGAGAACCATGACGAATTACATATTCCCAGAAATTTACATTTCCAGGAATTGAATGTACAGATCGATTCTAGCTCTGTAATTATGCAATCACAAAATTCTTACATCAGTAATTAAACAATGACTAAATATAGCTTCAACCCTTTTCTGAAAATAAAGGATGCTGCAAGGGGATGGATAGAGATTAGAAACCCAAATACATGTGTACAACCCCTAGTGAAGCTCATACAGCAGGGCAGCTGCGGGCCACACTTTTATGTTATGCCAAATATAATAAAGTGTTTGTCTTCACCGCAATGATGTAAGGCATTTGACAGAATCAAGTTTCTGTTGTGGATTCGGTATTGATCAGTTCGAATGGTGTTCTATGGAGGTGTATTTGCCCTCGTTGTCTCATAAACAATGCTGTCATTTATCATGTAATAGAACAATGTCCAATGTTCTAAGAAGCATTTAGGTACTTAAGGGAATGGCGAAAAACCAATTCCGTTTTAACGCTTTGTCTCGACAGGCACATAAATAATATCATTGCCAGACTCTAGAGAATACTCAAGAATGAGGCAAATATTGCTCCCTGTCAAAGGTCTCCACTCGCAATATTTTGTCATCGAAGAAAGTAACATCTCGAGCCCATAATCGTGATAAATGTTTTTTCATATTTCCGCAAAATGCATGAGATGAGCGTTCGAATGATGTGGGAGGATTTGCAGTAGAAACAGTTGGTTTGTCGGCGAGAGATTCGGGTTAAGCCGATTAGGCGGGTTGTAGGTCAGCCGCGGACATTTTAAACTTTATTCCTGTTAACAGTTAATCGTGGTTAGTCGTTAAGAACTTGGCTACCAAGTTGTTGAATCGAAGACAACTGGAAAGTCACTCTGTCTGTATGTGTCATAAATATAACTCGTTAAAGAATTGTAACATAGACGGGACGATTGGGTGTCCCATGTGTTGTGTTGTTAGTTATTATCTCTGACTGAAATCTATGTAGATATCGCATAGGTATAAAA
>JBCAUI010542538.1:0-10755 GCA_038406195.1 Haplosyllis anthogorgicola
AGTATACAAGGTCCAACCATGTGTCAAGCCAATGCTGGCTGTTCCGACGGATCGGTTCACAAGGGTACATAAAGTTTTGGTTTTTGAGATCAATTGTGCGCTCGGTGCAGTGGCCTTTTTCAGTCGCCCTTTGTAATATAGTTATATAGTCCATTTAATAATTTTAGAGTTTATATTATTAGATTAGTTCAGTATGTATTTAATAATGATGCTTTATGTTATTTGTAAGGATAAAATTGCCTTAATTTACCTGAACGGAAACAAAATGAAAGCTTAGATTGACAGAGATCTTGTCGCTTTCAGTAGTTAAAATCTAACTATTTTTGTACAACGACTATGAGATATATATGGGTCCATTTTTAGTATTCGTGCAAAAAAGAAGAGGGAGTTTTTGATGAAGTCCCCCAAGGAGGTCATCTCAATTAAAACAACGATTGTAGTTGAGGAGTGCGACAGGGTTGAACTGGTTGCATTCATAACACGTGATTAAACTGATTGACGGACAGATAATTTATTATATATAATAACTGACAGAAAAGTGGGTAATTTAGACTATTCCGTCAGAAATGTCGTTATTGACAGTTCACTGAATTCACTTTTTGACGTAGGAATATTATTATTTGAGAATTTGGAGTTGTGTAGTGTACACGTAAATATTGGTGAGTTCCATTGCATTTCATTTTATTGAAATAATGTTGGAAATAATGGGAAAAAATTGTGATATAACTGAGGGGAAAGAAATAGAAAATGCGGAAAAAAGACAAACTTTGATAATCAAAATGTTGCGATGTTGCACATGCATTTTCAAACATTTTGACCACACCTAAAAAGGAGGAAAATATGCAAATGACTAATGTTTCTTTATCAGACAAATACCGTTTCGGTTGGTTAATTTCCAATTATTGTTCCTGTTTGCGGACTCAGAGAGTCTCTTTTAGGAATTGATATTATATTTTATTTTTGCTGCGAAAGCAAGGAAGAAAAATTAGATTCTTAGTAACGATAAAAGACTTATAAAATGTTAAGAGCTTTAGGTCAGAATTTGAGAGAGTCAAAATCCGTGTACTGACATTATCAGATACAGAAATGGAGTGCTTACAGATGACAAATGGTTTGGATGCTCACCTGCAACATGGAAGATGTGCAGTTTCAAATTCCCTGCCCTTGCTATTGTAAATGGCTGAATCATGTTTTTGCCAATCCCAATTTACATTTCGCTTTTTTCTCGTAGTTTTCCACAATGACGCATAACGCCCAGACGGACAAGAAGGTGCTGCAGCACTACATGTCACTGGAACAGCCGGACAACACTATCCAGGCTATGTACGTGTGGGTGGACGGCACCGGGGAGGGACTCCGCGCCAAGACACGAACTCTAGACTTCGAACCCAAGAAAGCAGAAGGTAGGTCCTCATTGGCGTTACCTTTCCAGTATTCTGGGTGAAGTGCGTATCCCAGCAGGGTCATTCAGCATTGACTGAAAAACTCTTTCCCTTTCTTTCGAGGACTTTTTCCCTTATTAGTTTTTTTTTGCGCAGTCAATGCACTTACGTGCGTGTGCACATTTGCAGGGAAGGACATTCTGTCAAGGCTGGGTAAATATTTTTGACTTAACACTACAGGAGGTTTGTATCTCATGTGCACACATTGTTTCCTTTTACAGAGCTACCAGTATGGAACTTTGACGGATCGAGCACCGGTCAGGCTGAAGGGTCCAACTCGGACGTGTATCTACACCCTGTCGCAATGTATCGAGATCCGTTCCGCCGAGGGAAGAACCTGATAGTAATGTGTGAGACGTACAAATATAACAAACTGCCAACAGGTGGGTCAAATGCGGATGTGATGTTCTTTAAAAAGAAACCCAGTTGCGCATTAGAGTCTTAAAGTAAAGCAGAATGGTGCCAGACCTACCGCTTTTGGTGCATAATGCAGGTATTTGCAGTTATGTGGGATGCAGAACTTAAAAATCGTACAAAATTAAATAATTTACAAATTACCCAAGTTCCAGTGTTTAGTTTCTGAAGGTGCTTGAGTCATATAACAAAATCAAGAGCTTTCCAAGTGCAAGGAGGTACAATGACTAAAATGGTAGAGGCGACAAAAACATTTTGTTTGAAATTGGAAGTATTTATTTAGTTTAGATATTGCTTCAAGGGCCGTGTATTTTTACAGATGCTGGGACTTATATCAAAGTAGCAACAGGTAAATTTTGTAGGTAAAGCGCAGCGCTTCATGTCATAAGTTACTATGCAGTGTAGTATCTTAAGTGTCCAGTCCCCACAATCTAGTTAAGACCCCTAACTCTTTTCTCTTCATAAACTCAATCACAAATTAGAAGTTATTATTTTTCAAATGATTTAGTTTTGAATAACTCGTAAAACTCAAAATTTAATAACTTCGGCTCAAACAGTTTGCAACCATTTCCATTTCAAATAGAAATTGGACGTAATCAGCTGGCTTTAGTGAAGTGTCTGGCAGAATTCTTAAATATACCGTCTTTTTCATTGACAGAAACAAACAACAGATACACATGCAAGAAGACGATGGAGAAGGCGAAAGAATCTCACCCGTGGTTCGGAATAGAACAGGAATACACGCTTCTGGACCAGGACATGCACCCATTCGGTTGGCCCAAGAACGGCTTCCCAGGCCCACAGGGTGAGTTGCACATCGTGTATATTTACAGCCACGGGGTGTGGGTAAATAGGGTGCACTATAGTCTATGATTGACCAGTCCAGGCCCACAGGATGGGTGTGGGCCCACTTAGCTAGAGGATGGGGGGGAGGGTAGTTTTGGAAAAAAAAGCCCCCGAAAATTTCATTCCTTTGGCTAGACTACGAGTGTGACTTACAAAAAGCACAACATTCAGGAGGTAGGTATAGAGGGTTAATGTAAGTCCAGGTTTACATGATAAGGCAATTAAAGTGCAATTTGTGTGGAAGCCCCTTTATATCGCCCCTTCAGAATATAAACTAAGAAGAGATAGAGAGAAAAGAAAGTACTCGTGACAATCACAAAAAACCGGCAGAAGCCAGACCAATTATCACATTTTTGTGTTTTTTTATCACTGTGACATTTACTATACTTGCACTTACCGATAACATGGTACAGTAACTGAGAGCGAAGTCTAACCGGACATGATTTTTATAATAGCGAGGCTAAGCACCATGTTTTTACGTTACTTAATTTTCTTAATCTGCCGCTTTGTTGTCACTATTTCGAACAAATATGTTGCTACACCCCTGTTGTGTAAAATTTTGTAGGTAAAGTAAAATAGAAAAAAAGAAACGTGTTGCTTAGCCTCGCTAATAAGACGGTGTAAGACAGGATAACGCACGGTTACCGCAGTACGAAGTTCAAAAATTAAAAAATTAAAAATTAAATTATTTTATATTATTCAAAAATTAAATTATTTTTTTCGGTTAAAGGTTAAGTACTCGTCTTACTTCCTGTGGTGGAGAATCGCTGAAGTGCGCTCAGGTTAAAATGTGAGCGAACTTACGATAAGGACAGACGAACTGAAGAAGGGACGAGTAAAATGACATTTTATTTTACCTGAATTCAATTTAATATGTCCGTCGAATGCAAATTGCTAACAGCTTTTGGAGCTTCGTTTATAAGAATTTCGAAAACGGTTTTATTCTCCTTTTTATTCTGGCTTTAGACATCGAAAAGTCCTTTCTATGGAAGTTTATGATATTTTTCGTGTTTTCAAAAAAAAAAGAAAAAGGTAATGATGACAATAATTTCGTCATAAAAACTATTCCCAAAAGCGAAATCTGCCTTAACGCAGCAGTTGTGCGGGAATTTGAGTGACGTATGTGAGTGCTTTGTTATTGTTTCAAATTCACCGTAAATAATGTGTCGTGGTAACAGCTGTCGGTACAGTATTATGGAATATAAAAATGACCCTGTAAGTGAAATGAAACATATTGTTTACAAGGATCCGTCATGAACACATGATGGAATAAAAAACGTATTGTAACCGTGCAAAACACTGGCGTCAGATGGAACAAAGAAACGGAACAATGCACTTTGTGTAGTTAAAACTATAATTTTACATGAACTTTTTAGCTTGGAAATTACCGTAAAAGTTTTAAAAAGCAGAATGCTTTAAAACCATTTCCTGAAATTTTTGGTCAGATCACAGACGCTTCAAATCCATCACGTTGCTGTCTTTTCGTCAGCAAATATTGAACGCTAAACCATAATTTAATGTAACTAAACCGATCCAAAGATTGCCCCTCTGTGACTTCGTAAGAGTGGGATAGATTATCAAATGAATGAAGGTGAAAATTATTCAATAATCGAAGAAATAGTTGTACGGAAATCCGTACAGTATTGATATGCTACTTTCAAGTTGAATACTATGTGCAGAATCTTTCCCCCTGAATTCACAAGTCAGCTGGGAATATAATTAATGATGTCGATGAAATTAAAACAGACATTTTCTGCGTTTGATGCTAGTTTTTCATTTGACAAAAAAATTACTTGCATAACTATTTATATTTTCAGGTCCCTACTATTGTGGTGTTGGAGCCAACAAAGTTTACGGCAGAGACATTGTCGAGGCACACTATCGCGCGTGTATGTACGCCGGCATCAAAATCTCAGGGTCAAACGCAGAGGTCATGCCTGCTCAGGTAACTATAGTAACTTATCTTTTTGTTGGTAAGACAACCTGTGGATGTTGTCATGACGACTTGACTATGGTGACATCACTGTTGATTTTAGGCAGTGATCATCCTAAAATAGTTGTTAGTAAAGTCAAGGTCAAATTTAAAATTGCAAAATAAGATTCAATCATCTTTGAAGATGATGAATTTTTCACAGTTGATATTGCATCTTAGTGTTTACTAACTGTGCCCATTAAATGACAATGTTGCCTCATAAAACATAAGTGGGGATAGAAGGGGTTGTGGATCACCATGCATTGACGTAACTGGGCTTTGTTATTTATTTACAAACATTTGCTGAGTGCTTTTATGCAAGTGCATCAGTAATATTATAATGTTTATTAGGATAAGAAGTAAAATAATCCAGGGCATCAGATAAATACAAAATGGAAATGAAACAATTTACTGCAAAAACAAAGGTTTTTTTTATTGAGTTGCCCCAGTTCGTGCAATCTGTGTTGGGTTTTCACTATGTAACTAAAATAATGTATGTGTGCGCAAACAAAATGCAAGTATGGTGGCATATGCAGACAATGCAGATCCAATGAAACCCAAACAAATGCGAAATAAGCATGGACAGACATCCATATATGCATGTACAACTGCGGTGCTGCCTAATGGAACAAAAAAACAAAAGGTCAAGATCTTAGTTGTTAACCTCGGTACACTCGTGTTTAAGGTAAAAAAAAATAGATAAAGAGGGGCGGCTGGGACCTGGACACGTAGAATGTAAACACTCCTCGTCTCGTCAAGTGCTCATTACTAAACAATTATATGGATTTTTCACTATGTTATCCTATAAATGACGTCAATGTGCGTTCTCAAAAATCAATTAGGCTACGTTTGAATTGGAGGGATTACATTATGTGTCCCGATAATTTTAGCAAAATGTGTCGGCTGCCTAAAAAAATTACTAAAAATGTGTTTTTCCAAATACTTTGATCACACCCCCATCTTGTTTACTATTTGTGTGACTGTTATGTATCTTCAAAATTAAAAGTGCGGCGGTCAGTTGAACAACATGTGCAAATTGTGTTGCCTATAAAATGAACTGGAGTGGCTAATACAATAAGCACTCGGTCAATAATGCACAACTGTGCTCGAAAAGAAAAACGACTAATTTAAATATTATTTGAGTTCATTATTTAGCAAAAGTAGTTTAATAATCGATAAATGATCAGATGGGTAAATATGAGAGTTGAACCTAAAACGTTACGGCTGTCTCCATGTAAAAGTACTTTAATAAGGAATCGGAAATTGGCTAATGTTTGCTTTCACCATAAAGCCAAGAAAGAAAAGAAAAGAAAAAGAAATTGAAGAAATTTATTGTCATTGTAAAGTTACTAATTGTATCATACAGTTTTGATAATTTTCATTTGTTCAAACTCTGGCAACTCATTTTGTTTCCATACTTCTTGGGAGAGAAAAAAACCAGTTTATTTCTTTCATTCCTGGAAGAAAGTACTTAATTACTACTTAAGTTATGAAGCCTCGATGGTTCAGCATTTAAAGTTATTGTGACAATTAATGTCATATTGTGTGATACTTGCACAACACAATGTAATAAGAAAGAGTAATACTTGGTGCATCTAAAGGAGATTTCAAAGGAGACTAAAACCAAAAACAATATTTACATTATCTGGTTTAATACTCGTTGAAGTATCATATTTTACTTGTATCTACTCATATCGTTATCTCGTTTGGTCAATCTGGGTAAAGGATAGGATAAAGAATCCTATTGTTTCGTTACGACATATCAGACTTCACCCTCCTCGTAACACAGACTCAACTGGTGAAGGCAATTGATTTATTTATCAGTTTTGATATGTTTACTCTTTTAAAACCTGAGTTTCAACAAAAACGGAGACCTGCTGCCGGTTTTTATGGCAAAAATTGAGAATTGTTAATGGTGGAAGTGTTGTCTTGACGATGTCCGTTGGTTCTGTAAATCCTGTAAATGGAGAAAGTCTTTACAGAATATCAAAACAGGCTCCACAGAATATCAAAACAGATTTCCAGACTCCTCTTTCAGTGTCTAAAATCTGGTACTGGTACATTAGAAGATTTATACGAAGATGAAAATTGTTTAAAAATATTATTAGTATCAGCAACCCATAAGAATGAACCTATCACTCGGCAACACAATGTGCAGCTAGGGGAATTTTATGGGTTTTGGATGAGGTGTAATTTGAACTATCACAGAACCAAAAATGAATGGATTGCATTATTTTCTATTTCCAGTGGGAGTTCCAGGTCGGACCATGTGAGGGAGTAGAGATGGGAGATCAGCTGTGGATCGCCCGGTTTATTCTGCATAGAATCGCCGAGGACTTCGGTGTCGTCGTAAGCTTGGACCCTAAACCCATGCCTGGCAACTGGAACGGAGCTGGTGCACATTGCAACTACAGCACACTAGCCATGAGAGAGGAGGGTGGAATCAAGTATGTGTACTTTGTATTTTCCGTTATAATTTTCATTGTATGCGAGGGGTCCAGGACTGGTGGGTAGGTACCTGAATCCAGCACTGTAGTGCCATCTATTCTGCAAATGACTAAAAACTAAATGCAGCTTTGTGTGCGTCATTGAATCAGTTTGAAGTGGAATCCCAGTGTGTGTAACACGATTATGTTTTTCTCGAATCCCGTATTTCACTGCCATGTTGTGTTTCCAGGGAAATCGAATCCGCCATTGAGAAGATGTCAAAGCAGCACCGCAGACACATTGAGGCCTACGACCCTAACAAGGGTAAGGACAACGAACGCCGTTTAACCGGCTACCACGAGACATCCAGTATACACGACTTCTCTGCCGGCGTCGCCAACAGAGGCTGCAGTATACGAATCCCACGCCAGGTACGAGTATACCACAATGTGTTTTGTTTCAAAATTTTAAATTTTTGGTGTGTTGACATAATGGGCTCGGGCAAATAACCAATTTTATATGTTGTCCTTTTTATTTCCAGGTCGGAGAGGACGGCAAGGGTTACTTGGAGGACAGACGCCCCTCATCCAACTGTGACCCATACTCTGTAACTGAAGTCATTGTGCGTACAACTGTCTTAGATGACTGGGAAGACTAGGTCATTGTTTTAAATGGCTTGGAAAAATAGGTCATCACTGTACTTTACTCAGCACAACAATTGACAATTGTAAACAAAAATACAATAAAACAAAAGAGAACAGGTGCAATTTCTGGGGGCAGAACCACATGTACATATTTTCACTTTAAACCAGAAAGCTCTGTTTGCTGTGTAATCTCTGCTGACATCAAGTGGCATGGTTAAAGTGCGACACCCAAGCGCACTCTAGTGGGTGGTTCATCTAATCTGCAGATTTATTTTTTATCTCATTTTTAAATAAATATCGCTGAATTACTAAAGTGGGACAGTCTTTTATTGTACTTATGTCTTTTCATTTTATGCTCTTTATTCAACTGTCATGATGTACAAGAAAATTCTGCAGCTTATATCATTTTATCCTTCATAAACTTAATAAACCTCGGCAGTATCGTCTTTTTTCTTGTTTACGTAATATACCTGTATCATTCCAAGCTTAGCATTAAAACCTGTAGCATTCATTGTATTTGTGGTTGAAGAGCCAAAGTTCATTTTAGCATCTGTGTGTAATGTTTGTCAAGTATTTTGTGTTTTATTTGAACGTTAAGGAGTACAGTTCGTGCGAGTGTCTTATCACCTCTATCTGTGGTGCTGTGCGCAGTTATTTATTTTGTATATATGTGCATGTATTCTAGTTGTACTTGAAGATTACCTATATTGAACGTTTAAAATAGAAAAATTGTTTCCGTATTGAGGACAAGGCGTTATCAAAGAAAATTATGACAAAATCATTAGATTTGCTGTTCACCAAAGAAATTTTACTGTCGCTGGGAATTGAACAGTATTTGTGAATTAAGAATGATAATTTTGAATGTCAGCTTCTCGGGTTTATCAGTGACGGGACACAATTATTTTCACAGCAGATGTATACACACGTCACTGTATAGAAGGCAGTCGTATCAATATACATATCCATCTATGAAGCTTCCACATGTACTCAAAGTGATAAAGGCTACATCTGTCCACAGCCAACATAGTTACTGTAAGATTGAGACGGTAGAGTGCAGTTCATTTGTTCTACAATTGTTGTAATTCGTTGTTAAAACGCCCAAGCAGAAACAATACTATTAAAATTGCACAAGATATGCCAGATGAAAGGTGCACCTTGATAAAGACAGCCGTTTTCAATACAAAAGTCAATGTATTTCTGCCAAAGTAACGCTCAATAATAACCTGCAATTGTAGTTTTAAGGATTGCTCCTTTACATCAGGAAAATACGTAGATATGGTGTACGCGTATATTTTTCAATTCACACAAAAAAGTATACCAGAATGATGGCAATTTCCTCTGAAAATGTCAATGACAAATGTCAGAGTGAACTTTGAACAAGAAACAATGAATATAAATGTACAATGTAATAAGTAAAGAAAAGCAATGTTGCAATATTTGGTGGTCAAAGGCCGCCACGTGTTTTATTACTGAGTTTGCAAGGTTTTGAATTATACATGTAAAAATCTCGCCTACAAAACGGAGTAAGTTTTGTGAAACATGATGAACTTTGTATTAATACAGTTAACCGATCAGATACAATGTTTATGTTTTAACCAATAAATAATAATAATAACAAAGTAATTTTGTCTTTGTTTACCTGTCAAAACTACAATTGCGGTCTTTAACTAAGATCTATTTTAAACGACTTTTAAACAAAAGAAAGGGTTTAGCTCAAGCACCAACCACTAAAGCACTTAAGCTCGGATCTTTGTTTAGCATCAGCATGCTGAAAAAGTAGCAAGTATACAACTGCTCGTCTTAAATTAAGACCTCAATGGGCCTGTGTGTAAAAATGCCTTAGTTAATCTTGGGTGCCGATGCCCTCTCCCCAACCCCCTCTTTATAACATTAATATAACTCTCTCACAGATTTCTCTGCGAGATGTCTTGGCCTATGGGGTGGGTTGTATTGGAGGCGGCGAAGAAGGGTGATGCAAATCTCAATTCAACTGTAAATTGTAAAGACATAGATAACAAGAAATAGTGGTTACAATAATGTACATTAGCATGTTGAAACAAGATACAAAGAATAAAAGATACATTTGTTTAGATAATAAAAGATCTGGGTAAAAAGATTCAAGCATTAATAATATAAAGGTAGAAAAATATAACAAAATTGTGTACAAAAAAATAAATACTTCACTACACAAATTCATAGAATCATCAGTTTCACACGTGCGATGCTACATTTCATCACAGATCACATTTTTTACCATTCGTGCAAGCCAGTACATGCACTGACGACAGATCCCAAGTTACCCCGAAGCACTGGCAAATTTGGGTCCTAGAAATTGGACTTTGACTAAAAATATAATAAAATAAACAGGAGTCAGTCTAATACAGCCTAAAGCATGAAAATAACGTCATGTACAAGAAGGTAACAGGTATGTGAACAATAAATCTAATTAAAATTTGACAAACATGTACAACAACTGTGCAGGGAATCTTGCGCGCGAAAATATGTAAGAATAACAATAATATACATGTATGGGTTTTGCAGAAAACACGGTTAAAATTGTAGCAAAATGCACATAAAGCTATATTTATATGTGTAGAAAATTATGACCTTATTCTCATTGAATTTCATGGCACGAAAAATGTTAACAAGGTTATGTTACCATTGTTACCACAAAGGAAACCTCTTTTCTGGAATTGAATTACATATCCTTGACTGCTATGTACATTGCAGCCAACAACAATTAAAGTTAAGTTCACTGGTGTGGTTTCTTATTATCTTAAGTAGGCCTATTGCACCGAGTATTGGAATGCAGAATTGCAAGTTTAACGCAAGAGAATAGCCATGCATACATTTACATCTATGTCATTTTCATAATGTAAATTATTACATTTAATATTCTCAGGGCGTCAAGTAATAGGAATGGTCAAAAAAAAAGGAAAATAGGAATTTCGGGCCCTGAAAAATAGGAAAAAAATAGGAATTTTACCCAAAAAATAGGAAAAAAATAGGA
>JBCAUI010542549.1:0-10755 GCA_038406195.1 Haplosyllis anthogorgicola
TTTGGAAGAGGGAAATAAAAAACAAAACGCATGATGCGATTATGGAATGTTAACCATCCAAGATATTTAGCCTCCGTGTTTTCTTTGTCTACAGCAGTAGCGGATCGGGGGGGGGGAGCTTTAGGGGCCTGCCCCCCCCACCCCTGGTCTCTGTTAAACCATGTTTGTCCGCCATTTTGGGCCCCCTCAAACAAATTTCTAGATCCGCTACTGGGTCTACAGTGCATACTGTCACTCTGGGAGCCAGGAGCAAAATATGGGTTACAGGATGATTTGAATCGGTGATACGAAAATTTCATATCTAGAAAATTTCAGTGATCCTTCAAAAGGGTACAGGGAAATGATTCCTGCCAAATGGTTTGATGTTGATTCTCGAATCACTTATGTTGTTCACTGTCCAATAGCATGTGGTCACAGTACCGTATCTACAAATTTGTAGGGGGGGGGGGAATGACTTGAAATACTTGCGGCCCAACTTGGCGGCTTTATTGAATAAAACATCTTTTGCAGGGTTGGGGGAGGGGGCGAGGCCCCTAAAGCTCCTTTTGCCACATCTATGAATAGTTTCGCATCAATGACGCCTGTGTTGCAACGCCTCTTGTCTCCCAGCATACCTTCGGTCTGCTAGCTACTGGTGTGACATGTTTAATTAATTATGATAATAATATGGTAATGAGTGCAAATGACCTGGAAGTAATTATTTCACTGATCTAATTCCCAATACTAAAGCACATTGCAGTCAGTCCTGGTGACTGGTAAAATGGCACCTGTCTCTAATCGTTCTTTTAATGGAAGAATGACAGAAAAAATGACGCCACTGGTGCTACAACGCCTCAGTTGTGTCCTGTTGCTTCTCTTGCATCTTAAGAGTGGAACATTTTTGTTTTCGAATTGGAATTGATGTTAGAGTGCAGTGTTAGATTCCAGACACGACTGAACCTTTGCAGTATTTTTATCAGACGGAGCTGCACCTTGATGCTGGCTTAACCGGACATAACGTAGAATTAGGCTTTTTTATTTTATTGTTGGATTACATTTCCGGCCGCACTTCGGAATCGGAATTTTAAAAAAAACCTTATATTGCAGCTGGATCACATTGCTTATGTCAAAATATGGTCACATCGAACATGATCCGTTGTATGTCAATCGGGAAAAATCTTAATTTTGTTGATATTTGTAAACAGTTTAGCTTTTTAGGGGCCAAGTTAAATTTTTATTTTTCTATCGCCGCACTTTGAAAATCCTGCCAGTGCAATGTAATGTAATCCAAATGATTAAAAAAAAGAGGCCTTAGACTTGATGCTGATGGAGGATGAACTGGACGGAGAGCACTTTATGTGATGTGGACTGTTTGGATGTTTTAATGGAGGGTCATCACACAGACTGTCACATCTGAGAGGAAACTCAACTAAACCATCCCAGCAGTGCTGGTCAGTTCGTCATAACAACATCTCCATCAGTTCCCGTGGTAGAAACACGGTTTATGGAGAGTTTTAGATGATTGAAACGTATTCGTATCCAAGGGAGTTATGTTTTAATTGAACGTAAGAATTGACAAATTAACGTTTCCTGAAACGTAACGCCCTATCTAAACGTAACGTCCTGTCTAAACGTAATGCCCTATCTAAACGTAACGTTCAATCTAAACGTAACGCCCTGTCTAAACGTAACGTCCTGTCTAAACGTAACGTCCTGTCTTAACGTAACGTCCCATCTAAAACTACAGCTGCGTTACGTTTACGGATACGGTGCAAAAAATAAAACTTGTTGTTATTATATTTAGCCTGCCTCATTTATCCATTATTTTTACAAAGTGGTCTTTAGCTCGAAAAAAAAAAGATCAAAATAGAAACCAAGGAAACTAAGACAAAATGAACACTGACGATAATAATCAAAAGGGAAACCAAGAGACAGAACGAAAGATTCTTCAACAACCGACAATTAAACAATTGCAAACTGGATGAGAGTATCAGAAATACGATCTTTCTCGTTTCAATATTAAATAACATCAAGCAATTTGAGAGGCTGTGGCCATAACTTCAGCAAATTTTCTCATTTTCCACTTTTCCTGAGTGTAGTCAGTGGCATCTTTGATTATTGCATTTGGAACATGCTCATAAGATGCTTGCCTGTATTTTCAAGGCAATTAAGAGCTTTGTCCCCAGCGGAGAACCTACCCAATAATGTGGTTGATCAGTGATCATCACATGGTCATCAAGGTGTAAAGTTGGTACCAGCCCGAAATGGGAAGGCAGGATGGCACGGCCTTGCTCGGGAACATATGTTGACACCTGATCGTGTAACCGTGAGGTGATAACTCGCACAAAGGTTGGGTGAGTTCTTGGGTGTTTCTGGCTAGGAAGCGAAAAGCTGTAAACCACAATTGATGCCTATGGTACATCAGAAACAAGTAACTTTAACTGCAGAGGTGCTTCGAGCAGCAAGCAGCTTGTGTCCCAAATTTACACTTTGGTGGGAAGTTCTTCTTTATAGTCTTTCCTACCTTCTTTTCTTTTCTTTCTTTCATTCTTTCATTCATTCTTTCTTTCTTTCTTTTCTTTTCCTTTGTATTTTCATTGTAACAGTAGCAGGTACTTTGCACCAAACTGTTGTCAAAAACAGGTACTTTAAGGTGATGTAGGTAACTTAGTCCCTTACAGGTGCATCAACAAACACAACCTTGCTACACTGACAATGAGGAAACGTTAAAAAAAGTGGCACAAAGGTTGTGAATAGCTGGGGAAGATATGTGTCTCCTTCAGTGACTGAGGTACTGACTTTTTACCCTTAATTCACGAAAAAAGCCTTTTATACTAAATGTGTAAAGTACAAGATACATATGGCGCATGAAATCACCAGATTCTACGTTAGCAGTAACAAACGTAACGTCGCCGAATTATTGTTAGACGTTACATTTGCTGCTGTCGTCTAGTAGTCTGTGTTTGCTTTCGTTCGTTATGTGTTCTTTTTCGCTGCGAAAAACGGCTCATTGATCTGGGCGAATAACTAATTTGAGTACTGTGGCCTTCACACCCAGATATGTAAATGACCATACACTGGCAACATCACCCCTGCATAAGAAAAATTTTGTGTGACAAAAAAGTGAATTGCTTGATCTTGACCAATAAGAACAGAAAAAATGCATATGCTACGAAAGCTAGCCAAGGCTACAAAAACAAAACAAAAAATCTTGTTTACGTGGTCACGTCACGTGTTGTTAAGGAACTGTGACGTCATTTTTGCATCAAATAGAAACTAATTCGTTCAGTTGATAGACTGACAATTGAACAATTGAAAAATCAATTCACAATTCACTACGTCATTTCAAACGTGACCTGAAACGTGTGACTTTACCTCTCTAATGATAACAATAGCTGAAGGTTGGATGTCCCATTGAGCCTCTAGCTTTTTACTTTTAATTCATAAAAAGGCGACTTTACCAAATATTGAGGTTCAGTGCATCATAATGGAAGATGTGCAACTTCATTTGACTATCAAGTCAAAGTCAATACGTTTTAAAAGATTTGAAGTCAAGACAAATAAATTTCTTCTATCTGACTGTGAGTCAGTTACGTAATGCAATTTTTCCTGCATAGCTTGTGTACAGCGCCTGCACTGCACAGTGGGGCACATGTCAGAAGGAAATAGCTGATTGTGAGTCGGTTATGTAATGCTGTTTTTTTTCTGCATAGCTTGGCCAATGCACACACCTACGCCTGTCCAAGGGAATAGCCCTGTTGACATGTGCTCAATGGTGCAGCCTGCCTCACAGTCAGCATTCAGCATTGGCCTAACCCTTTAATGTTATGTAATGAAAGTTCAGTAAGTCAGTCTCACAATAGAAGCCTATTTACCCATTTTCCCACAATTTTAAGCTTATACATACGGGTGCAGAGTTAAAAACTATGATTTAAACCAAGGAAAAATGACACATGAAATCACCTGATTCCCCTTGGTGGCAAGCATAATGTTACTGAGTTACTTGGCAGTGTTACATTTGCCACCCAGGGGAATAGGGTAATTTCGGTACTTTTCTGACATGTACAAGTTGACGTTAAAACGTTAAACTTGACCTCTCTATTTGATTGACGTCTCGTCCTGTAGCTATGAAAATGCAAGGAGACACACACAATGCACAGGACACAGCCTCACTTTATTGGGAGTCACCTTTATTGGGAGTCACATATTTTACTGACATCCAGCCCTCAAGTTGTGTACAGAGGATGCAAGACGCATAATGCAACACATAAAGACATTGACTCGCTGTATTTTTGATTCTCACATTATTTCAGTGACATCTAGTCTTCAAGCAAGGACGCAAGACACAATGCACAAAACATAAGACACAGCCTCACTTTATATTGAGTCTCACAGTGTTTGAGTGGCATGCAGGGCTAGCCCTGGAGCTATGTACAGAGGATGACAAGGCTTGACGCGAAGTCTTCAAGGAAATGATAATATTGTAAGCATCAACATTTTCTCTGCTCAACATTTGGAATTTATCCGGATTATTTTGGATTTTACGTTTAAAAGAACCGGAAATACCACGGGATTTGTGTCGGATTTCTATCTATGGTGAGTGGACTTATGTCAACTACATGTGGATTTGTGCTTCTCTGCTATTTGTATAGTACAGCCATTCTGCAAAAAAGTTTACACCTCATTTTAGGTTATGAAATGTAATCTTCGCCGAAATAGTTATCCGCTAAGACATGCCAGGTGTTTTCCGTATTTGTTTTGAAAGTATCATATTGCTATATTTACTGTAAAACCGACCGGATAGAGGAAAAATAATTGTCAAATTGGCGAATTTTTGTGGAAGTGCAAATGAATTTATATTTTTGTCCGAACAAATGACAAGTCTGATCCGGAGGGACATCTTCATTTCCTGATTCTTAAATTGTTGTAGTTCAGAAGTAAAGTGTGATGTACACCAAGAGCCTCAGAAACAGGACCATAAAGACACAATTCCTTATGAGTGAGGCCACACTTTTTTGATGTGTTGGATTACGTTTTCCGCCGTTCCCAGAAATCAAGAATTCTAACCAAAAAAGAAAGAAACAAAGAAAATTCTAACCAAAAAAACACCACAAAAGACAATTGAATCAGAGCCCAAATAACCCAAAATAGTAACTTTCCATCCACTCATGGAACATTGTTCGTCAATTCATTTGTTGATTTCATGAATTTTAATAAAAAAAATATACCGTAAAGTCAATTTTTTGCGATACTTTCTCACAAAAATGTTCTCCATTGATATGTAATCCAGGAAATAAAAAGTTTGGCCTGAGGAGTGGTATTAGTGTCTTTAAGTGAGCGACACTTTTAGTCGCTAATCTCCCGGATTATTCGCCAATCCATCACCAGATTCCACCTCATCCATATTGCACGGATTCACGTCATGATGGATCCGTTCGGAGTGAAATCCCGAGTCTTCTGTAGAAGCAGTTCTACGTTTTTGACTCATTTGGCATTAATGTCAAGGAACCTAGGGAATCAAGAATTGTCTGTTGGTTAGCGCGTTTGACATTTGGCATCACTGAGCAGCTCACCACTGCGTCAGGAATTCAAATCCCGGCTGATGCATGTGACAGGAGCCCAGCCAACCATGGCATACACACGCTTATACAGTATACACCTCTATTGGTGGAAAAGGCAGGTGTCACACTAGACGTGACCCTCAGGATCACTATACAGAAGCAAGTAAGAGTGTAGGCGAGAGATCCACCCTGGATTTAAAACAAACCTCTTTTAAAAAAAAAAGAATTGTCTGTTGTTCATCGTCGGTTTCGTTGTCATTATCATCATTGACGTCGTTTGCACACACAAATGATCATAGATCATCATTATGTCACTGTGACCTATATTCTTAGATTGGCAGCCATATTTGAGTTTTCTTTGTACCTCACCTCTGAAACCAATAACAAGTAAAATACATGTACTCCCGAAAAAGTTACCAAGGAATACACTGATGTAATAATGTTTGTACTTTTTCACGTTCAATGTTGAAATAAGAAGTTGCATAATGTTAGACATGAAGCCTTGGTGAATTAAGGCTTACCCCATGCATTGGCGGATCTAGGGGGGCGCCGCCGGCCCCAACGGCCCAAATTTTCTTCGTTTTCATGCACTTTCCGCTAAATTTTTGGCGAAAATAGGGGTGGCGCCCCCCCCCCCCTCACAACGGGCCGGGCGCCCCTCCCCCCAACGGGAAATCCTGGATCCGCCCCTGCCATGATCTAATCTGTGTGTTTGCATAGAGGGAGGGGGGGAGAGGGAGTGGGGGAGGACAGGTTTACCATGTTTAAGTGCTTTTTGCTTCTGCACGTCATGATATGATTGATTGATCCATAACATCTCCTGTACGAGAGAAAAATCCTCCTCAGGGTTAAAGACGTGATCTCATCGATCAGACTTCTTGTAGATTACAAAATACTTCGTCTAGTCCTCATCATCCCAGAACACAAAACGTCAAGATAAAGTTTTAACTGTAGAGATGTAAATCTGCAGGTTGTATCCGGAATTCCGGGTGGGGTCGGGGAGGAGTGGGTTTTAGAATACATTGCCAAAGTGACGTCACGAGACTCTACGTCATCACATAGGCTGACGTCAGATTCTACGTTATTACGCAGCCTGACGCCAAATTGCATTAGTGACGTTACGCAACATGTAGCACACATAATTATAAAAGTTTTATTTTCTCTTTGCAGGTGAGTACAACTTCAACTATGAATATATTGGTCTGTGAATAATTCTCTTAGATAAGTATGAATCGTTTTTTCTAGTATCGGTACAATTCGTTTTCTCCTCTGTGGTAAGTGAATGTTTCCATGATGTGTGGTTTTAGATGCAGCAGAAACTGAAGGTCCTTGTGCCTTCTCACCACTACTTATGACAAGTACGGTTGCCTGCATAACATCCCTGTACACTCACACAGGTGTTTGTTTACAAGAGAGTCACAACTGTAAATATTTCACAATTTCGTGCAATGCGCGGGTTTTGACTGCTTTGTCTTTCTTTATGTAAACACACAGTAATTGGGTCAGATTGCAATTAGGTCACTCAATTCAGTGCCTTATCAATTGCATTATGTTTGCATAGACTTGTACGACTCTGTTATGCAATGTGGCAGTAGTGGCGGATCCAGAATTTTCTTGTAGGAGGGGCGCCCCATTAAAATTCCGTTAACAAGTTGTATATTATGGACAAAAAACCCATGAAAATGAAGGAGAATGGAGCTGGATGGCAAAAAAATCTCAATAAATGTCAATTTCTGCGTAAATCTCATGTTTAACCATAATTAAATTCTGTTGTTTGAGTATCACATCAGAATTTAGCCCAAGCGTTCGGATACGGTATTTTTTTTGGTGGCAGGTATTACATCCAGGTGAGTCGATGCGTCTGTGTCGGTAAGATCAGAGCGCCAGGTAAAAACCTTCAATAACACTCAAGTAACCTTCTTCCTGCCTCCATTGTTAAAAACCGGTCCTTCTGTGGTTCAGACCACATGGATTACATTTTGTGGGTTGTCCTCGAATTCTAAAAAAAAACTTCAAGAAGAGAGTGAACTTAGGAAATGATTCTAGTTTGATTGACAGACGCTGTAGATTATGCACGATACGTATTTAATGAACTGCGTTATATTGAGACGACATTCCAGAGAGAGAGACAGACAGTCAGACAGACAGACAGACAGACAGACAAGAAAAGGAAGAGAACACTGTACACAAATGTAATGAAGCATACTGAAAAATGACTTTAAAAAACTGATGGTGCGACGGGTAATACAACACATTATTTTCAATGGCCTAAGACTCGTCTCCTCTCATAAGGAAGTGATTTTCCGCGGTTTAATGACACACAAAGAAACAGACAGACAGACCGACCGAGGTTTCCCGGTGAGTTATCGACGACATCTTTTGTTTGAGACGTATTGATCGAACAGGTGAAAAAACCTTCAGACTTTAAAACAAAGGAGTCAGCGAGATGATGGAGACCTCGCTTTTCAGTTGAGACTTTTCAGTATTTTTCTTTTTTTGTTAAGGATGTAGTTCGAGGTCCATTTTATGGGGTCACTGGTACCCTCTGTTTCAGATTTGACTCTGCCCATGGGTTTCAAGGTCACTGTGGATCTGTCAGGCCGATCTTGCATGCTGCATGCTGTGATCCTTAGAGTTACATTCTGATTTGCATCCACTTTCTGATCAATAGAGGAAAAGCTGTATATGGGTGTTAGCAGACACTTCTCGCTTACTTTTTTAATCATTAGCGAACAGTCTCCTTGTGAAAATCGATCTCACAACATTAAGACGAATGTCCAACTGGATCGGCCACGGGGTTGCGGCTTCTGTGCTTAGGTATTTTGGTAATCATTAGCATTAGCTTTCAAAAGCAGATTCTGTACACTCATCTGATTTACTCTTTCCCGAAATGTGCTGCTCTTTACAAAGACTTAAATAATTTGGCAAATAAACTTTAGTTAGATGTGGAGTAAATATGTGGTAAACATTACAAAGTGTTCAAAATATCTGTAAGGTTAAGTCCACAGGGACATGTAAGCAAAACAAGGGCCATGTTTCACTGAATGTATTAAGCCACATGGGGTCAGATTTCACAGAGTTTTTTATGTCGCAAGAGAGACATTTCTATACTGGGCTGGAACATGGGCAGCGCTACATCCTAATCTGATCTCAAACATTCATCCAAGACTACTGTCTCTTGTAGCAAGTGAAGGAAGAGGTATGTGGGCAAAGGGATGGAGAGAGAGACAGCCAGACAGACAGAGAATGTGTGTGTGTGTGTGTGCGTGTGTGTGTGTGTGATAGAGAGAGAGAGGGGGGAGGGGGCAGACAGACAGACAATGAGGCAGAAAGACAGACAGACAGACAGATGGACACACACAGAGATGGACAGACAGACAGAAAGACAGACAGACAAAGCCTTCATGGATATTGTATTGGGGTTTTTGCACAGTTTCCACCCAATGTTGAACACAATATTACTGTGAGTCTAGTCCGAATAGAATTAGTCTCTGGGGAGTCTACAGATTCAACACTACTTAGTAAAACTCCTAATCTGGTCTGTAGCCGCAAAACACCGCATCTGTTTGCTTAGTATGGAGCTGGGGATATCTGTCTGCAGCGTTCACTGGGGAGCTAAACGTACAGTGGTTAGTTGTACCATGGGGATTTGTGCTTACAGTACACTGGGGAACTAAGTGAAAGGCTCTTACTCCCATCGAATTCGGTTTAGTTCAGTTGATAGATGAAGAAATTCAGGTCATAAAAATTTGCTTCCACTTCCCATTTGAAAACTATCCATTTTTTAAAATAAACTGTAGACCACCTAAAGACATTCTCAAACTTTCTGAGTGAAATTTCAGATTGATTGATGCATTTTTGGAGAAAAAATATCTGCAAAAACACCCTGTACGGAATTTTCTGGATAGACTGAGGCAAGTGTGATAAAACTGATTTGATTTTGTACAGGATTTCGATGTATTCGTGTTGTTCTAGTACATCACTGAAGGATAAGGATGCGAACTGTGAACCAGGCGAACCATGTGTAATTCCTTGACAGGGTAGAGATGTTGGGCAGTGTCACAGTAAATCAAAACATCAGACCAAGGTGTAAAATAGGTACCAGCAATAAGTTGGCTACCCTTCAGGGGATGCTCACATGCCACCTTATCTCATCACCACATAACGTCACAGTACAGCTTTATAACTGAGCCTCAGCTTTAATTTAAAGGAGCTCCTTGATTCAGCTTTATAAGGAAACCTCAGCTTTAATGTGATACAGCTCCTTGAAACCCCTTTACAAGGAAACCTCAGCTTTAATAGGATACAGCTCCTTGAAACCCCTTTACAAGGAAATCTCAGCTTTAATTTGATACAGCTCCTAAGGGTCGAATATTACAGCTTTTTTACGCAGCTTTACGGCCTTAAAACTGTTGAGCTGCGCAACTGCTTCAGTCGTTATTTTACGGCTGTTCTGCCCATATTTCCGCCATAACGTGGATTTTACTGCCGGAAAATGATGGTACTTGGTCGCAGAGATCAGGCTGTTGTGTCCTGATTGTTTGGATTACATTTCCCGTCGCCTTGGGGAATTTTGCTGAGTCGTTGTCTGTGGAATTAACGGCAGATGCTACGTCACGGAATGTGACGTCATGACGTCGACGTAACGTGTTAGGTTGGCTTGGATTTAATAAATGGCAAAATAGCCTTCGGGATAGTACTTCAGATACCTCAAAAAGAGTATGTACTTTCATTTAATTTTTTTATCTATTTTTACTCATTTATATTTATTTACCCATTTAATGTCGCAATACATCCTTGGTATTTATGACGTCATGTTCAGACGTAGAAATGACACAAAAAATAGTGACGTTGAGCCACAGATTTATGCGTTACTTTTACTTCGGGATAGCAACGTATCGAAGTCACCAGATGCTACGATCGTAGGCATCATGACGCCAGATTGACGTCCCGTTATTTCAGACCAAGATAAATTGTTAACTTGAAGAAAACTAAAATCTAAACTTATTACAGGAGACAAAACGGGAAATTCATTCGACAGGTCGGCAATGGAACGATTGGAAACTCGTTTATAAATTAAATATTGCAGTTGATATTTAAATTTTTGCACTGGAGACGTTTCACAACCAGAAAAACATATACCGTATTGTTCCTGAATAAAGCGCCGGGCGCTTAGACCAATTTTTACGAGGGCGCTTTATTTGGAATTATCGTA
>JBCAUI010542560.1:0-10754 GCA_038406195.1 Haplosyllis anthogorgicola
GTTCCCGAGATACAAACCAAACTGCCTGCAATCTTCGTCCGTGTGTCTAAGCCGGGTCCCTACGGGCCCGGCTTAATCAGACAAACACTAAAGCAACTACAAAGAGAGAATAGATTGTTTCCTTAGAAACATTAAAATGTCTCAAGTAGCCCTGACATTTTGTCAAATATATTCAAGGTTGGCAAAAGAGCAGGACTGAATACTGTTTGCTCTACCAGTATTTTTGTTTCAAAATAAAATAGCGATATTTTGCAAAGGATCAAAATAGATTTATTCATAAACACACTTATTGCAGTGCAGTGAATTCAGTGTCTGAACTCGTAACAACTCGTTGACTCATTTTGCCTCACGATATATTAAGTTGATATTATTATTCTTGAACACATATGATATAATTTATTAAGGGGGCTTGCTGTTAGTAAGTGCACAAATGATATTGCACTTCAGGCAAAGGTTGAGCTGCTACCATTGGGAAAGGCCTGCAACTATGACCTAAGTGTGACCTTCCTTTCAACCCATAAATCGCCATTGATTGTTGTAGTAATACCGATATACTAAGCTGGCTCATATGCCGAACAGGTGAAAATTTAGACCAATCCGCTTGTGATACTGAAAATGCTTATGCGACCTTATCTATGTCGTTCATGAAGTAAAATGTTGGAAATAAATATTTTCCCAAATACAAAAATTATATCGTAAATTAATATCACGTTATAGCAGGCCTACACACTTACTGATGTAACTGTTAATTTTACGTTTATATATCATTAAGGAGCTAATGTGTTGCATTGTATTCCTTTCATGTGCACAGCAGCTGAATCAATAGCTGTACTCAAGAAAAATGAAGAATAGGACATTGCGTGTCATGTTCTTTGGAAAGCTTTTCGTGATGTGAATAAGTCATCCCAATTTAAGCCCAATCACAGTCCAAATTGTTTTAAACTCTTGAATCCAATTTACCCCCCAAATCAATAGAACTTTCCTCCTTGAAGTATGTTTTCTAGTTTGACATTCCAGATGTCATATGTGTTATGCGAATAAGAAGCTAGCTTTGCGTTTCATTTCTTCTGATTTGTGTGATAATTAACATGTCGTGGTCTATAATATTCGATAGTGAATTCCTGAATCAAGAAATGACACTTTTAGTACCTTTTACTTGTCTCGTTTAACTAAAAATCCGAAATGGTTTATTCCCATGACAATAGAGACAATGACATTCTTAATGGGCATAGAAACCGTTTTAGTCTATTTTCGCATTTGTATCATTGAGATTTTTGAATGTATTAGTCTTCTGATGGAAACAAAAGCAATCGTATGAATCTGCCAAAGCCTAAGAAACATGATTCAGGCGCTGGAAGAAGTAAAATTGGTTTATCATACAAATGATACGGAATAGTAAGAACAAAGAAGAACGCGTATACTCTGTGGAAATATCTTAAACGTATGATCACTCAGATTGGAAACGTAATTATCTGGTGGCGGGTAACAAAGTGGGGTCTCCGCACGGATGAACCGGTCCGTCCCAACCCTCACGGCAATTTTCTGCGGTCAAAGATTAATTGAGTAAACATTTGTTAGTGGTTTCTTTGGTAATGCATCAATTATGAATCGACTCATAAATTCTGCAAAAAGAGACAGTTAAGCGTTAGGATTATGCTGTTAGAATAATCACAAAAATAAACACTTACTTAATCTAATGTATCCAGCCTCCGGCAGTTTATCGGAGACTAAACTAAACTGGACATGTTTCATAGTGTGTGAGGGGCGGTTATACGGATCCTATCATTAGGATTCTCGTGTTGCCCATCACCCTGCCACCCACTTTTTCTGAGAGGACTGTAGCTGTCAGCGGCACATAGGACTTGGCTATTAAACGGCACGAGCTAAGGGTTAATGTGTAGTATCAATGAGAAACAAAAATCCCAGCTGCTAGTTTATCTCTTTCACTTTTTTGATTTTTTTTCAGTTCCCTACACCTGTCGTTGTTTTAGTCAACTGTGAAACCAAAATTAGCAAAGTTCGGCCTAACAAAATTAAAATAAGAAAGTTGGCTCTAAAACATCGATAAACATTGACTGATTTTTCACCACTGAATGTGTCACCTCAGTGCATATGCTGCAAGAGCTAATATTAGTTCAC
Source organism: Haplosyllis anthogorgicola (assembly GCA_038406195.1). Classification (NCBI taxonomy): domain Eukaryota; kingdom Metazoa; phylum Annelida; class Polychaeta; order Phyllodocida; family Syllidae; genus Haplosyllis; species Haplosyllis anthogorgicola. Next base: position 2,140 of record JBCAUI010542560.1, read on the forward strand.
TCCATTAGAAGTTTTTATTGGATTATTTTGCTTTATGTGACATCGCCACAATCTGCACACACTAGGATTATGCTGTGTGATCATCAGGATATGTTCGGCAAACATCACATTATAAAGAGATAATGAGATTTTCAAAGTGGCGAAACATTTTGAACTAAAATCGACTCGATATTCCTGTCAATAAACTTACTGGGGATGATACGTCACAGTGTGAAAATAGCTCTCGTCTCGTTATTATTAACAACAGAAATAGTGTACCAAAGCTTAATTGCGACTACATATCAAATCAATCTGGGATGCAATCTGCAAGTCTAAAAGTCTTGATAAAAACAGTAACCAAACAGGACTTCATTCTTTAAAGTAGGTCTATTGCCTTCTGTTTGTTAATCTGGAGGTGAACAAAACTCATTGTTATGAACTCAATTACATTCATTCAATTTTAAATAAAATTAGTTCCCTTGTAATAAATAATAATATATTTCTTTAAAGATTGCACTTTATTGTGTGACAGCAAATTGACTTGTGTGGCAAGAACATAATGTTTGTAAAACACTTGAGTTGCAACGTTCTGCGACAATACCTACCTCTCCCTAATATGGAATCGATCAAAAACAATGAAAAGATATCCTTTTGAGTTATTCAGTGTCATAACCTGAGGCTACTTGTCCCAGCACACTATGAATATTTTTAGAATCAATCAGATGGAAAAGCTACATAAACTGTAAAGACGTTCTGTTTTCCATACTATAAATGTCAAAAATCCTGTATGACAAATGAGCAAAACATGACCGTGTAAAGAAAAAGGAGAATAGTTCACTTAAGTGGGTGAGTAAAGTGGAAGAAGCAATCCACCATTACCCGAAGTGATCATTTAAATCCAATATATTGTGCCGCTGAAAACATCTAATTATTTTAAGCAATATGTGCTACCTGACGCATACGAAACACACTTATCTTTGTCAAATGCTACATCACTGCAGTTCAGCAGAGAATACCAGGTTCTGAGATTTTCTCTGCGGTGGATGTGTCATTTAACACTTTTCTGTGACCTTTTTGGAAATTTCCAAATGGATCACACATCATAAAGTTGATTTTTACTGTTTCATTTGATTTCAGTTACAGAGTAATACCATTTCTATACAGTGCAGAACGGTGAAGAATATAACAGTGGGCAGACAAAAAATTGATGTTTGCGAAAGTAATGGAAAATGCAAACTTCCATTTCATGTATTCCATTTTGTAATGTTTTGTGCCAGGCATGATCAATGGTGCAGAGAAGTAGTCAAAATCATGCACACATTTATCATCAGCCAGATACCATAAGCCAGATACTTTATCCCTGCCAGCACCAATTCGTATCATCATCAGCATTGCCCTATGTAAACGCGTGATACAAATTCTATTCTATTCTATAAAAGGTTAAGTGCCTCATGTGCCTGATGTGTATCACGCTATTTTTATTTAATTCACTCACTCAACAAACGGAGAAACCAATATTGTCTGGCTAGTTGATTTCAAACTTTCAAATCACATTCCTCAGCTGCTTTTCAAACTTTCCTAATTCCAAACCAATTCGCGCAGCTCTTTTAACATGTGACTGTTGAGTGAATTGTAATGTAAGATTTATTCAGTTCCCAATGGAAAAGCGAAATCAGATATTCATTTGAACAAGGCGAGAACCTTAAAGGTAAACTGAGCTGAATTCTTATGTTCAGCTTATTTAGGGCTGAGCTGAATTTTTTTTCAGGGAGACATTTAACAGACTTTAAGCTTTTATCGTACACGAAAAAAACAGTTTTGATTTGCAGAGCTCAGGATTAGACGGAGAATACTAGCAGCACTAAACCCACATTACAGTCTCTTTTGGGTATTGCCAAAAGGATAAATTTAACGATGGATATGCGACACATATGTGTAGTTACTTGGTCAAAACAAAAACATAGAGATATTTGTCAATTAACCGTGTGCAATGTCCCAGCAATTAATCCTAGCAATGCTTACCAAACGCATATCTATATGTTCCATTAAACGTAACACAATGGAAAATTCTGAATTAGAATACATAAAATTTCTTACATTACCACTTGCGTTGTAACACTATTAAATATGAATACTCAACATAAATATGGTACAAATTTATATGGCAAGACAAAAAATAATCCTGAAACCCCCAGCAACATTGCATATTTATTAGAATTCATTTGTTAAGGTGAATCTAGCCCCACATGACGTTGCATGACGGAACAGGACCTTAAGTCCTCTAATTGCACTATTCTCTCCAAGTCTACCCCTAAATAAATATGATCTAACCACCACATACAAGGCAAGAAGGTGACAAAAATTAATGAGCCATGACAATTTAAGCTATGAAATTTGGTAGGGGTGACTCTTGAATTTTTATGTGGGGTCTTAAAACTTAATTTGACAGATTTGGAAGCTTCTTCAATTGCCAATAATTTATCCTAAAATTTTGTAATATGTAGGTTCACAACATGTATAAATTTGGAATAACTTCACTACTTCTTTACTGGAGAAATAATATATTTCCATTGACTTTTAATGGTGTAGATGGTCATCTTCTCCTCTGAATTACTCAGTAACTTGTGGTTGGATGATGTTAAACTTCTGTGTAATTATTCATAAGGACATTCTGAACAACCGGTAACATATTTGGCCCTGTACGGTATGGGGCTATAACCACCTTAAGAATGACAAAATAATGGCCTTTTAAGAATTGACGAGGGACCCAGCTGTGTCTTGGTTTATCATGGTGTTTACTGGTTGTAGACAAACCAAATGCCTGACCCAACACGGCTTGCTAAAGTGTCACTTTTAGCCTGTTCGGTTTTGGATGATTGAGTATTTTGTAGGCATAATAGTACTCAGGGGAGGTAGTCCCTCCTCTGTCATCTCGTCCGGTAATGGCCCTTCCTGCTCTGATTTTGGCCCTATCTATAAGCTTATAGAGATTAACCTGCCAGGGCTCTAGGTTTCTGATTTCCTACGAACATGACGTGAATATCATTGCTTCCTAAGGCCCTTTTGTCCAATTTAGGATATATTTAGACAAACGTTTCAAAAGATTACAGTAAGGATTAGACTTTCTACGTATTTCGATCATTTATGTACTTTTTTGTAATCGCTGTTTTTTGTGTTACTCCAGTAAAGTTTATTGTTATAATTTTGTTGTCTTTTTGTCCGAAGAGATGCTTTCTAAAGTGCAAATTTATACTGAAAGCGTCTTATTACTTCATAAACCCTGCGAATGTCCTCAGCTATTCAGGACAGGTACAACATGACAGTGTACCTCCTTCCTTTCCGTAAAAAATGAAGTGGAAACTAGAGAGGGCCACAGCTGTGTGTCGGTTGATCGTGGTGTTTGTTGGGTGTAGACATATACCTGATGCCTTATCCAGGCTGGTCGATGATTGAGCATTCTGTACGTGTAATAGCACCCTTGGGAAGTGTCTTTCCCCTTTCTGTCATCCCCTTTTCAGTTTCGATATTATTGTCTTATTCTGTGAATGCTTCTTCAAAATCTCTAAAATTAATGTAAACGTTTTCATATTTTCTCTGCCCCCGGTTTTTCGTTAGCACGGACCCATGGATGTTCAGTTTGTGATGTTGACCCGTTTCTGATAAGCCATGGATCAAACTGTCAAGTTCCCTTTGTACAGGTACACTTTGTTATGCGGTTGGGCCTGACACAGCATCCAAATTTAGATTGCGTTTATTTTGTGCATTATGGTTCAAATATTTTGATATATTGTAGGAAGTTATTTACAAGGCCGTTTAGGGATATAAAGGATATTAAGGATATAAAAGTTTTCACGAAACCATGTCCTAATGAACAAAATGAACATCTTTGGAGAATTAACAAATCATGAGTTGACATCTGACGTAGGTACTACTGATACGTATGTTTGTTGCCATACCGAATGTTAGCTTCATGACTTTTATACCATAATCTGTGTTGAACCTCAGGCTAGGGATTTTTGGGTTGCGCGCACCAATACCCATTCGCTTTTTCGAGAGAGAATGGTTGGAACCTGACAGTAATGATCACAGTGTACCCCTACATTCGCTGATCGTCAGTCCGTGATTTCCTCTACCTCTTTCCTGTAGAACCTGATTTAATTGTAAATTGAGACTGGAACCCAAAAAAGGAAGGCTCACATCTCAGTCTCAGTATGGCCCAACCTGACCTCAAACACAGGCACTACCGCATGTAAATTCAATGTGAGAGACTGATTAGGTTATGTAGATTGCAATTTAGGTGGATTTCATGCAAGTGCACTGAATTTCAAATGGCTGTCAATGGAGGTAAATGAAATAAAAAGAAATCTATATTGGAAAAGCAACACTACGCATTTAACCCCTGGTCTTCCCGTCTGTGTAATGTAAGAAATCCTGAGGTGAGCGCTGGGGTTTTCTGGATGTGACCAGAATTGCAATCAATTATTTCTATGTGTACTGGAGGGAGTGTTGTATTATCTTTCTCTTGAGGGGAGATAAAATTGCTACTCAACATCTAGGGATTCAGATGAGTTTTCTCCAAAATCATGCCTTAATTCAAATTATCTCCCAGTTGTTCCACTGCTCCTCTATCAATGCTTTCTTTAGTAGCTTGATGTAATTTACCTGAAGGCCTAATGGCTTTAAACATAATTAGTACTTAAATTAATAAACATGACATTCACTAAAAGTATTACGGATGAGACAGTGCCTACAACTGTAGAAAGTTGCTGCGAGTACTCGAGCCAGCACATTTGTAAGCTTATCTAATTTATTCGGTTCTATTTTGAATCATACATTAAATAAAATTGTGAAATATGACTGGAATTCCCATCTCATCCCAACATGGGTTCTCCAGAGGCTTGAGGCACCGACACCGGCTCATATAGATTCAATGTGGAAGACTGATTAAGTTATGTAGATTGCAATTTATCTGGACTTCGTGAAAGTGCATTGACTTTTAAGAAGCTATCAATGGAAGTAGATCTAAATGAAATAAGGAGAAATCCATGTCAGCAAGGCAGAACCCTGAAATTCACTCTTTGTCCTCCTGACAGTGTAATGTAAGCGGTTCCTTGATGAGCACTGAGGCATTTTGACCATGGCAAGAATTACAATCTATTACACGTTTGTGAATACACGATACATTCTCTTGTACACGTTGACAATAACATTTCAATCAGTTGTGTAGACTGATCAACTTGCCACTGCAAAGTTTGTTTGCTTATTGTTATGTCCTGCACAAGAAAGGTTCGTCTTGAAACTTACAGGTTCTTATTTCTAAATGTTTGAAATACAATGACCTCTTTGTTACAGTAAACTTATCACAGATTTATTGATTTTCAGAAGTAGTTTGGTCGATAGACATCTCAGACCTAACTCACTATAATCATAAATGCCACTCTTACTGACAGGCAACTAAATCAAATTCGCTAAGATGGGAAGCGTTGCTAGGTTACATAATCAACAATCTACCCTCAAGAGTAGGCTACAAATCAGTCTTCAATGGGGCCAATCTTATGACACAAGTCCGAAAGTTATTTAGATCACAGTAAAATAAGGTTAGTATTAGCCAATATATTTATAGGGCAGATATTCTGAGACAAACAGAAAGTGTCAAAGCGAACTTGGTAAATTCAAAGATGTACAGATGCAGTAAAACTGTGTTTAGGTTTTGAAATCTATCCTTCATTATCAAGTATTCTTTGCATACTTTATTCCAATGTACAGCAAAATATTATATTACATTGTACGTCGTGCCAAGGTAATTGACAAGAAACTATATTTCTGAACTAAAAGAGTAACATCTCTTCCAGTACACAATGTGTCAGAATACTTATATGACAAATGATTAATCGATGGTTGGGTTTGCTGTGAGGCGGCATAGTTCACCAAACTGGGGACGGAATGCACTGCCATTCCTGCTGCCATTTCTCCAGAATATTGATTAGCCTAAGTACCTTCATGAAACATAAACATGAAAATAATGCCAATTTATTGCTTGCCCTCCAAGGCTGGTGTTTTTTATTCAGATTAGCTTTATCATGGGAAAATTAAATTTTCTTTATCAGTAGGGCGCTCTCCGGGAAAATTTACAAAAGGATTGACGACCCTTTGGGACTGTCTCAAGGTCAGACAAGCTATGGAGGTATACTTAACGATCAAAGACATAATTTACTCCAGTGTCAACTTTCTAGAATAAGATAAATGTCTGAATGCGCAGAGATAAGCCGCGTTGTGTTGACAGTGGCTCTCGTCGTTAATTGTCCGTCACAACAGTCCGGAAAACAACTCTCAAGGGAAAGAGATTGAAATCTTTATCGGTTTCTATTTTCAGCCACGTTTTATTTGGATATTAAAACAGTGTTTGTGACATCAGCTTTGCACGAAATCTTTTTTTGTAAAAATCTACGAGATGAATAATTTTGTTACCGAAATGGCCGATTAAAAAACGAAAACTGACTTATTTTCGTTTCCTGAATGTGGCATGGTCGCAAGTGTAGGCAATATTCCACAAAAGCTCAATGCATTGGAGTGGCTTTTTGCAAAACTACATCTCATTAGAGGCAATTTATTTTTAAGAGGGTACTTTGTACAAGTAATTGAAGTGAGATTTAATCCTTAATTGAGCAAATAAAATCTTGAAACTGGCATTACCCGGCTTGTTTCAGATTTAACAGCTGCAGTAACTCTCTACAAAGGAGGGTTTTCTGTGTTACATAGGCCTGACAGGTTGATTCCTTCGGCTGAAACATCCATATCAAATGCCAATCAATGTAAGGCATTCGTTCTGGTAAGCGAACATGTTCACAATTTATGCGCCATCCATTGAAATAATTCTTGGTTTGTGAAGAAAAGTTCTTGGTCTGTAACAGACTGTGTTAACAAATACATTGCGTAAATATAAGAATATTTGTGGCTATCTCAGTACCATTAATGATATGTAACAGATATTTTTAAAAGATAGTGTTTGGACTTATATCGTTGTTGTTACTTAAAGCCATGACATTTTATTAAGGTATGATGAGTCTACACATCAAACATGCATGGATACATAAAGCCAACAAAAGCAATTGCCAAAGGAGATGGCTGGGTGTTTACACTGATGTGAATGTTGGTTTGTTCTGACAGAATATCAGGTGCAGAAAGCAATATAGAAATTAAGGAGTTATACCCGCCACCCAAAACCATGTGTGAGCTGAACTCAGCTAAAGGTAAATGATTATTATGGGCAAGTGTTTTGACCGAATTCTTTTAACTAATCTCTTGTAACAAATTTTAAGTGTTCTCGTGTTAAACAGTTGTATCATCGTTCTTTGTTTCTCTGAACATGAACGTTTGTAGTGCTTTTGCAATGCGTAATAACTACTTGGTAAATTTGTAAGCAGTATACAAATTTATTTGACGTTATTCCAGTACAATTACGTTTGTTTCTCCCAGACTTACCATCTAATGGACTAAGTCTACGAAATTGAAACCCGCACATGTATGTATTTCATGTATTTCTTCTAAAGATTGTGTTGCTGTATTAGTCTTCTTTGATCTACGTGGAAATGTATACAGCAAGGAATGATTCCTTCCGAAGAATAGTTGCCGGGTCATAGGAACCCGGCTTAATGATCAAAAAGCATTATTCACTCTGATGTTCCTGTTCCCTAATATGATCAAGTCTGAGCTGAGACAGATAAGCTGGAGGCATGCCCTGTGTGAAGCTCATTTGAATATTGGTAGAAATTTGAAATATTCTCCCCTCTCCGTTGACTGCGTCTGGCCAAACCAGGATTCCAAATGACGTTTCGTGACAGATAATAGCTGCAACATAGTCTACTTCATAGACGAATTTGATTTTGGCTCACTTTGTTAATATGCCAATGAGGTACACAATCATGATTTGTCCGTTGTTGCTGTCCGCATTGCCTCAACGCATTCACTGTCTGTGCATTTTGTTTTTTACATATTGTTTGTATCCCATGTAGAAGTTCAAGCTGACTTATAATTTAATTAGCTTACACATCAGTACTTTCCACCAAACTATTCTTCTTGGCACACATTAAATCATATAACTCATTAGCGGATCTACGAGGAGGACTTTAGGGGCTCGGACCCCCATACGAGGGGCGATCAAAAAGTTCTCGGCCTCTTATAGAAAATGCAATAAATATATAATTCTGATGTTATAAGTTATCAATACAATTCTGTTCAGCATGAATACACCCATAAATTTGTAGCACAGCTTTGTTTTAATTCTGCTATGAAGCTGTTTTTGCATGGCCCATATTACCCCTAAAATTCAGAGTTTTTGCCCAATTATTATCATAGTATCTTTATACATTGATGATGTTGCTAAATTTAGTCATTGTATTTACTACATTTACTGTTTTAGCTTTCAAATGGCATATAGGGTGAAGACATTAGTAATTATGATAAGTTGTAATATCAACTTTTACTTTATTGCCAGTTTTTTCCATTTTGTCTAATTTTGAATGAACTTATTTTATGGCATTTTAAAAATAATTATTTCACTAATCTATCATTAATGCCTGATAATGTATTCATGAAATACCCCTCTATTAATGTAAATCCTTTTCTATTCTTAAACA